>CAIGQW010005661.1:0-15019 GCA_903798125.1 Danio choprae
AGCTCAAACTGCATTTTTATTTCTTTACAAAAATGAACTATAATCCAAAAGACCCCTGAGAAACATATTTTGTAGAAACACATAAAACAGGCTGGACAGGATTTGGGATTTTGTGTGTGTGGGTTATTATTGTGCAATACTGTTTGTGTGTGTCAGTGTGCTCTGTGTGTTTTATCTAGAGGTGGGTTCATGATGCATATGGGTGTCCACACTCACAAAATCCCAAATCCTGTCCAGCCTGTTTTATGTGTTTCTACAAAATATGTTTCTCAGGGGTCTTTTGGATTATAGTTCATTTTTGTAAAGAAATAAAAATGCAGTTTGAGCTTAGTTTGCCATTGAACTGAAAAAATCATTTTAAAATGATGCCACTAGTGTACTGGCAAACTTATTAATCTCTTAATAAATTCATTCATTCATTCATTTCGGCTTAGTCCCTTTATTAATCTGGGGTCCCCACAGCAGAATGAACCGCCAACTTATCCAGCATATGTTTTACGCAGCGGATGCCCTTCCAGCTGCAACCCATCTCTGGGAAACATCCATACACACCCTTCACACTCATGCACTATGGACAATTTAGCTTACCCAATTCACCTATAGCGCATGTCTTTGGACTTGTGGGGGAAACCGGAGCACCCGGAGGAAACCCACGCCAACACAGGGAGAACATGCAAACTCCACACAGAAACGCCAACTGACCCAGCCGAGGCTCGAACCAGCAATCAGCGACCTTCTTGCTGTGAGGCGAACGTGCTACCCACTGCGCCACTGTGAGGCCCTTTAATAAATTAATTTTTGCATTTTAAAATGAATAATGCTCTAAAGCTGGCTATAGTTGTAATTATATTGTTTTTATTAGTGGTGTTTAATAATATTTATTCAACAGGTCTTTCTGGAATCTGATTGGCTGAGAGCCATGTGATAGTAATAACAGCACTGTTCACTGACATGGAGTCATGGCAGAGGACAAAACGCATTATAATTTACCAAGTACTACACCTATCACAAATTTAATTTTGAATCTTTTTTTCATGCAAGAGGGTAGTTGTTTAGACTTTAGACTTGATTTATGGTTAACTCAAACAAGTAGATACACTGACTGGTTAAAATAAAACACCTAAGACTGTGTTTTTCAGTCATTTAACTCTAAGACTCATTCACCTCCACAGTATTCAGAAATCTATTTAAAATATAAAAAATGTATAAGATATTTCTTTCTGATAGTGTTGTACAGATGTTTTCACAACTGGCTCATTTGGAGCATTTATTTCGGAACCTGGTTCGTTTATGCGTGTATGAATATGGTTACATGAAAACAACCCAAAGTTGAGTACAGTGAGTGAGTTGTTACAAATGTTGCAGAAAAGAAGCAGTGTTTGTTTTGTTACTGTCCAAAATTGTGCATTAACCTAGAGCAAAGACAAACTGAAATGCATAATTTAAATTTCGTCAGAGGAACATAGTCTGTTTTATAATGTTTTTGTTTGCTAGAGAGTAAAACTAGCCAATAATAGCCTTATAAACACTGAATATACCCTTGAGGGTGAATTGAAGTCATATTTAAAGACCAGTATATCATAGACACTTGAGATTGATCTGTTTTTACTTGGGCCTTTAAGAAGCACTTAACAACACCCTTGCAATCTGATATCAGCACTCAAAGCACACTTTAGCAATCTCATTCACAAAAAAACAGCCTTGTTTTTGTCAGTACTGTTTTAAAATGTAAATTTATCAAAATAGTTTTTTTTCCACATGATTTGTGCAGCAGTGGTTAATTTGTACTCAGAAACCAGCCTGCAAAATGGATTTGCACCATGCAAGTTACAGTTAACAAAAAGGCCTTTTTGTGCTGCTGTTCAATTTGCATAATTCCTTTAGTGAATCAGGTTTTAAAACAATGCAAACAATGCAACCCCCAACCTTCATTATAAAGGTTTGAGTATATTAATTTGCACACAGCTTTAAGTATACATTAGCCTGGATGTATGAGTTTGTACCATGTGCATTAAACTAAAGTACACTTGGTCTTGTGTGAAATTCTCCCAATCTGTTGTGTTTTTTCCTTGTCCCATACTGAATAAGTGAGATTTTCTGGACATACTGCAGAACACATAGACTGCACTGAGACTAACATCACTGCTCTATTTATGCTGCTGCTTTCTGTGCTTGCCTGGATATGTTTGACCTACCAAAACTATATGTGTGTTACCAGAGCACATCTTAAAAGACAGAACTGGTGCAGATGCTCTTTACTGTATGTCTTAAAATATCTCTACTTCTTCGTTTTTGCCCTTTAGTCACACTTACCCTGTTTTTTTCCAACTTGACAAATTCAAAATCCCTTTAAGGGCCTGTATAGCATTTTATTCTTCATCACTTCCTTTTTTCAGTTTTTATTGTTTGTTTGGATTTTTCCTGTTTTCTCTGCTTTGTCCCAGATTTTTCTTTCCTCTTTTCCAGTTTTTTTTTTCTACTTCAGTCTTTCATGGTCCTGCTGTGAGCTGCTCTTGCCGTCCTTAATAAATGTGCGTCTGCTTATTTATTTGCATGTCCAAGAAATCTGTTGTCTCCATTCATGTAATTTCCAGATTGTGTTAGCAGAACTTGTTGTAAATATATATATTTGCTCTTGATAAATGTGCACTCATTGCAAAACTCATTGACATATAAATTAGGGCTGGACAATTAATGGAAATGAAATCACAATCTTGATTAAGCAAAGCTGCAATTGTCATGCACATTTTCTCAGGGAAGCACAGATTTGTGATCAGTAACTGTGCGTTCACACCGAAGGTAATTTTGACACGTTGTCGTCAAGGCGGCCAGGGCAAACTTTTTAGCTCCTCTGGCGAGAGCGTCAAAATTCGCTACATTGATCTCATATTTAAAATCAGTTACATTCCCACATAAAACGTGCTTTCTAGCGTAAAAATGTTGCACGCTTTTTATCAAATTTATTTAACTATGGAAGATCAAGTTGTTGCATGTGTGGCTTTGCTCCACTTATCCAATATGTGCCCATATGTCTGAAATATTCTGAAGCAGCAATACTGTTTTGTACTGTCATTATATTTCTATATACTCTATTATATAGAGAGTGAGATTCCTGCTTTTTTTAAGAAAAAAAAAATAACATTAATGCACATCAACTCGCCAGTACTCGTCTTTTTTATGTATGTCACTGTAAGAAAACATCGTAAATAATTGGAAATTAGTCAACCACAATAATCAAACCCTTGGGAACAACTGTGGTCCGAACCCAAGTTCACAGGATGGTGTTCTCTGTCCACTCCTCTCAAGTATTGGACTTCTACAATCCAACTACTTGCCGCTGAACCGCGTCATAGCTCATTACCATAAAGTTGACCTGATTTCAACTCTCCTCGATGCCCACACCAGTGAATATGCACTGCGCCGCTCCCATTGGAAATGAATGACTTCTGGCGACTTTGACGCTCTCACCGCTTTCGGTGTTAACACACAGTAATTCATCTTCGTCCGAAAGCCAGAGGGCGCTCTTATGGGGAATCTTAAATACCCATGAAGAAGAAACCCTTGAAATACCCATAGCATTGCTGAATAGGCAGATGATTTAACTACTTTCTTTGATTCGACATAAATCATATCACTGAAGGATTTAGTTCAAACACTTGATTAAATTTATGAAGTGAGTTTAGAGTAAACACATGTTATTAAATGATTCATTAAGATGAATTAGCCACTAAATTAAAAGTTACAAATTGCCATGAGTTTGCGTTGGTATACAACATTTAATACAACAGCATTTACTGCACAGAGTCGTAGTTCACTGAGAAGCTATTCAAGCTGTTCTCATTAAAACAGAATGATTATCTCACTTACATTGATTTAGATTTTGCATGATTTTGCATAGCTTGTCAGTGAATTACAGCACTCTGTAGTAAATGCTGCTGAAGTAAATGGATTTATACCAACGCAATCTCACAGCAATTCATACATTTTTGATTTAGTGGCTAATTTGTATTAATTAGGACCATTTGTAATTTGTAAATTTTAGTACAATTTGCACATACCCCAATGAGGGATAGGTTTAAGGGTCGGGTTTGGTAGCATACCTCCTTTTTAAAAATCGTACCTTTCCACATGAGCACAATCGTGTGAATTTGTACAAATTAGCCATTTTCTGACTATACGTAAAATAGTTACAATTTACATGATGCATGGATGTTTGCACGCAGATCCAACTTCAAGACCACTTCAAGAGATCAAATGACAAGCTGAAGATTACTTTAGGCTCCTTCAGGTACTTTAGGCTTTAATAACCAAAAACGTACTATTTTACAATTTTTGTTGAGTGGAAAAAAATAGTGCTTTGATAATGGTAAAAAAAAAGATTGGTTTTCTATAGTGATACTTCACCAGCACCATTCAATCTGAGACATCTGACAAAAGCAAATTTTAAAATGTTGATTAAACATTGTGTGTTTACTTGTGCAATGTGCAACAGAAATGCAGTAGAACTAGAAGGAAGTCCCTGCAAGCAGAGTCTTTATTGATTGTGTGAATTGTTATTTACTAGCATTGAACACACTTACAGGAAGAACATAGACCGAGAACAGATGGGAGGGAGGCAAGCAATACTGAGAGGCAAAAAAAAAGGTTTGTATTCCTGTGCACTAGCCCTCAGAATGATAAAATGATGCTGCGCTTGAATTTATATTCAGCTGTGGCTTGTTGACTGATGGCCTCTCTCTTTTTCTCTCTGCCTGATAATTGCTTATGCATACACTCCTCTTTGCAATCATCTTTCAAGAAAAGCTACAGATTAGAGGAGGAACCAACAAAATCTGCAGATTTCATCTCTTGGTCTACCCTTCCTGAGCAGTTTAGTTTGAGCCAGGCCTGTCAAAATCATTAGTGAATGACGAGACAATGCTTTATGTACTAAAAAGGATTTAGAGCATGTCATTGAGGATTTAAATGAATGAGTGTTAGAGGAATGACGTGAGAGGGATTTTGATTGAGTCATGCTCAGGTTTGATGTTCATGCTATTTATAATGCTTCATATGGTGGAGCTGGTCATTGTTTGGCTATTAATGATTAATTAGGGGTTATGTACATGCAAGAGGTTGTTCTTGCAGAATAAAGCCTGACAGGCTTATCAGCAGGTTAATCTGAACTATAGTAGTTTAGTTGCTGTTTAATTAAATTCTATATTGCAGATTGAAAAAAAAAATGGACCCTACACTAACCTACATATTATTATTCTGTCACAAGACTGCGATAGAATGACTTCAGATAGACTTACGATAGAATTCAGTCACAAGACTGCGATAAAAAGTAAAGAACAGTGGCATTACACTAGCATTATTACTCACTGGAATGAAACGTAATCTGTGACAGGAAATATTCATTATTTTTAACCATGTAAAACATATTATTTCAGCACCCAATGTGAACCTGAGAGGAAGATGTAGTGTATTGCTCTATGCCAGCCCTTTTCCTTACCGACTGAATGGCTCAAAGTGTCACACTTTAATATTTACAACTATTCTGTAACTAAAATGACGGTGGGGCACTATTAGGTACGACACTCTGAAATAACGTTACTGCTCAGTATTCTGCTTCATCCACATTCTAAGTTGCATACTGTCAAATAGCTACAGCTTAGCTTTCAGAAATATAATATATAAAACTGACACTTGGATATTTGATTTTTCATTCACAAAATGTTGACTGCACAGCGCACACATAAGCAAACTGAGAGTAAGGATCCCACAGTTTACACATTGTTCCTGCTGATGCTTCACAGCTATTAAAGGCAGTTTTTTTACAGTTTGGTAGCTTTAGCTTATACAAACTTAGTTGTTGTTGTTGTTTTTTCTTTTAACACCATGTCACACAGAAACTTTTAGGTATTGTTCTGTCATTTTAAATAAGTCAGAAATGACAAGGAAGCAGCCAATAGAGGGTCAATGGAGCTGGCTGAATGGTACTCTGAATAAATGTAGTGGTTTCCACAAGATACTTCTTACATTAAATAAATATTACGCATCACAAATGTTATATATGTTTTTCAGTTTATCCAGCATTATCATAAGGGCGAAAGTTGTATCCATCTCTTAAGGAGATTTTTTTCTGTTTCCAGTTTTATTTGGTCAGGTGGGCTCATGGCAGCTTTAGTTTGTGCGCTCAGCAGGGAAGTAAATCCCTCCTGTGGACCTGCTTTTTAATAGACATGCTAATGAAGAGCTCCCGTCTCTAGTACACCAGTCACACAGCTGCGTTTGTGCATTAATTATCGAGTCAATAGTGTATTGGGAAAACCATAACAAAGGGGTGCTCCGCTTGGTTTCAACACTTTTATCATCAAATACAAAGTTGCAAAACACAACGTCTGTTACTATAAATGATCTCAGCGAATGTCTAGAAGCTTGAACTTCTCATTTAGCTGCAATGAGCGATAACTGTGAGTGTACAAAGCAGACTGATGTCGCTTCCGCAGGGGGGCTTTCTGCTGTTTAAGCTCTCAACGCTCACACATGCTCTCAGCCTTCATCTTAATGAGGCACAACAACTCAGTTACACACAGTCTGAGAGAGAGTTTTCAACAAAACAGCGCACCGAGAGGGAGAGATATGTTTACTATAATTACAGTAATAAACTTTCTTCTGCCACTGCATATTTGTGGAGACAAACCTTTTGAAGTTTGACAGTCGGTTTTGGAGGTCCAAGATGCTGTTTCAAACCTGGAAAAATATGCAAATTTGCATTCAAGTTGCTTCTCAACTGGTCTAAGTCAGCTGTGGAAGTGTAAAATTTGGTATGCTTGTTCAGTTCAGGACATTTTTTTATTTTTATTTTTATTTTAAATATATATTTTACATAGATTATACATAGAATTTAATTTATTATGATTATTATTATTATTTTTGCTATTATGTTTGTTCACAAGCTGTCAACGCTGAATCTGACTCTTGATTTCCTGAAAGAAATAAAATGGAGGACATGAAGCATGAACGAAAACAAAATCAAGATGACAAACCCAAGTGCCCATGTTCACGACTGCTTGTGTGAAAGGATGTAAAATAACAGCAATGCAAAGATATTTTTTTATCACCCACAACATTTGAAGGAAAAAGTCATGGGCACTGAACCAGGATGTATATTTTAGTGAGCATTTATTTAGGCATGTATTTAGGTTAGGCTGTGCATTTCATTATCTTATACGCAAAAATGATGTATTATCTTATTATAATCACATTACAATCACATCTGAATGTGGCTAAATACAAGTGTAATTTGGCTTTAAAACATTTTGAGCTTGTCCACTTTTGACATTCAACTTCCAAATGCTCATGTGTTTGAAAAAGTCCCGGAAAAGCCCATGAAGACTCATTATTTCACTCATTAGCTTCCCACTTGTTTATATAGTAAGCTGTGCAGCATAAACATGTTGGCTTGTTCATAATGTAGTGCTTTCGTGAAAACATAAGAGTGAAGTGTCTTGATGAATTATAAACACAAGTGATCAGATGAGATGCATTTGTTGTCATGTTAATAGGTGGAATCAGCAATGTATCTCCACTGACCCATTGACAATTTAAAGAAATAGTTCATCCAAAACCAAAAGTTACCCCATAATTTACTCACCCTCAAGCCATCCACTGTGTATATAACTTTTTTTTCTGTGTGACGAACACAATCTGAGTAGTTTTAAATTTTGTCTCTTACATCTCGTATATTGGTGTTGCATAGTGACTTTTATTTTGAAGCTTTCAAAAGTGCATAAATACACTATCAGACTAAACACTATGCCACTTCAGGTTTCATGCATGTCTTATAAAAGGCAATCAATGTGTTTTTGTAACATAAATATTTTCATTCATTCATTTTCTTTTCGGCTTAGTCACTTTATTAATCTGGGGTCGCCACAGCAGAATGGATCGCCAACTTATCCAGCATATGTTTTACGCAGTGGATGCCCTTCCAGCTGCAACCCATCACTGGGAAACATCCATACACACTCATTCACACTCATCCACTACAGACAATTTAGCTTACCTAATTCACCTATAGCGCATGTCTTTGGACTTGTGGGGGAAACCGGAGCACCTGGAGGAAACCCACGCAAACGCAGGGAGAACATGCAAACTCCACACAGAAACACCAACTGACCCAGCCCGAGGATCGTACCAGTGACCTTCTTGCTGTGAGGCGATTGTGCTACCCACTGTGCCACCGTGCAGCCAACATAAATATTTGTCGTTTTAAAATTATAAACTACAATCACTTAATGCGCGAATGATGTATTTAATGTATGACACATGACATAAGATGGGTAGACATATGTACGCTGCATTGTAAGAGTAATATATTGTATAACGTTATAAAGTAACACCAGTGAAACTAGTTTTCTTGTCCATCGTCATCTTCTGTGTTAAACAAACTGTGTGGTAAGTGGTTCGGGCAAGACACGTCTATTCCCAGAACTCCTGCTTCAAATGCATCTTATGTCATGCGTCATATGTCGTATATATATGTATATATGTCATATGTCGCTACCACCGGAAGTCAGTTTGGAGTTTAGAATTTAAAAATTTGAGAATTTACAAAAACATCAATCCACTTCATAAGACATCCGTTAACCCCCTGGCAGCGTATTGGTTAGTTTGCTTTTGAAAGCTTCAAAATAAAAGTCTCTATATAACATAATTGTACAGCATGGAAGAGTCAAGATAAAAAAGGTAAGCTAATGTGACTGTGTTAGTCTGATAGAAAAAAGTCATGTACACTGAGGATGCCTTGAGGGTGAGTAAATTAGGGGATCATTTTTATTTTTGAGTGAACTATTCCTTTAATACCAGGTGCAAGCAGAAAATGTCCTATGAATATCCTTTAAGGGCAATAGAGAAATATACACACAGACTGTGAAGAGATTCATGCTAACTAGCCAAAATCTGACCTCATGGCGGGGTCAGTAAATTGGATCATCTACCTTTATCTACCAAAATCTGCTACACACAAAGCAATTGTAGCAGAAAGTAAGGTCATACAGAATCATACATCTGCAACCATTCGCCTCAGGCATTCATCAAAGTCAAAACCGTGTGAAGGAGAGCTAAAGCTAAGCTCTTGCATTTTAATGCAGTTGATTCATGGGCTGACATTTAAAGGGAGCATGTCATGGAAAACAAGACTTTCCTTGCTCTTTTCAAATAAAGAGTACAATGTGTGTTGACGTATTCATTCACAACACAAAGATCTCTTTCTAGTCCACGCTGTTCGCATATATGGAACATTTCACAACCATGAGCACATTTGACAGATCTGCTCATTTTTTTTAATCAAAACCTGTAAATTATTCAGTCACTATGCTATGCAAGCACCCATAACAGAGGTCATTGGCATAAAACAACTCCTAAAGGGTACAGTAGCTAGAGTCAGAGAAAGGGTTGGAAATCAATCAAGATTCATTAAATCAAAGTTCTTGACTGCTTTGTTGCATAAAATCTGATTATTTGAAAATTATTTAATTTGTGGAGTATATGGTTGTTGTTTTTTTTTTTTTGGGGGGGGGGGGGGGGTGGGGGATAATTTATTTTATAATTTGCAGTTTTGAAATATATATGGAATTTATAAGTATTTTAAAAAATCCCATCTGATCCAAGACATTAATGATTGGTTAATAATTTTGAGCAGTTTCCATGCACACTCCAACTGACTCCCTGGTTTGTTCTTGTACAATACTTATTTTTTAAATAAAATATTGCACATAATGTAATACAATGTGTGCACCATAGCCCAATAGATCTACACTAATGTTTTACTGGTGTAAACCTGATTGCACACTGGTCTTCAAGGTCACTGCATGCTTCCACTTTTCATCACAGCTCTATACTTAGAGCTGCCAGAGGTGCTTAACTGCCAATTAGCTTGCTTGAGCTGATTAGAGACCAGTCCCACACTCGGCCTCCGACAGCATCAAAGTCTGAGATTAACAGCCATAAGGGAATGCAGATCAAGCCGAGTGTGTCACTGAGGCGAGCAGACCCCCCGCGTCCGTCTTACCTCCACTAGCCCAGAAACTGAGCCTGAAAGGGGTTTAGCAGGGAACTCCAGAGCAGGGACGTTACCTGGCCGAAGGAGGACAGTGAGTGTCAGGCATCAGGCCAACATGCTGTGTTTGGGTGCAAAGAGAGGATCAGTGTGGAGGAAATGGGGGAACCTGGAGAGAATCCATGTGTGTGTGGATGGTGTTTTTGTAAATTTTACTGGCCGTTTATGCAAATCCTGTTTATTCTTTGATAATCCAGAGCTTGTTCTATGGCTAGTGGTTTAATTCAGAATGAAATCAATATTTACTATATTTATTTTACTAGAGCACTTTGTTGGTTTTAAGGTGAACATTTAATCCGTGCAAGCTAATCCACTGACATGAACAGTTTTAGTAATCTTTAATCCAAATCTGACCATTTACTCCCACTCTGGAATGGTAGTATTTCTCTGATGATGTCAGTTTGACAGCTTGGGTTAAATATGCTTAGCCACACCTCTCCAGCTATTAGTGAAAGATGAGTGGAGGAGCTCAAAAATAAAACCCCACCCCCCTTCTCAATTTTCTATTTCAGTAGGATATTCATCATCATACTGAAATAAAAGTTTGCAACAACTTCTGCTTTACATGGACTTTAAAGTCACATGTTTGTGATTGAATGCATTATAGTTTACACATGTTTCACAGTCATGGAAATGCTAGAAATATCAGGAAATTATATAATGTTTATTTTCAGGCCTGGAAAAGTCTTCGATATAATTGGTTGCACATTGTGTCCTTCTTACAGTGTAACTAGAAAGCAGTTAGTTTAGGGTTAGTTGTGTGAAATTATGGATAATTAATTGCAATTACTGTAGTAAGTACGTAGAACAGAGTTTAAGGTTAGTTATAAGAAATTATGCATAATTAATTGTAATTACTATATTAAGTATATGTAATGAGTACACCATAAAATAAAGTGACCATATAATTTTTAATGAAATATTCTTGACTCTCAGTAATATCTAATATGATGTAAGACTATCCAAAGTTTTGTAGAGTGTAGTATAATTTTAGTGATGTTGAAGAAATTGTTATTTTGAAATGGTTATTTTTCATGCACTGTATTGAATCTGTATGTCTAAATATGTGAAACCATGCAAGAGTGTGAAGGGTTTTAATTTCGGTTCATTTTGGAAAAGGGACAGATGAGAGTACTGTCAGTCAATTTAAGTGAATCGCCAGTGCTAAAATCACTCCTGCTACTGTAAAAAAAGCAAAGCCAAAAAGGGCTTGCGGAAATATCAGTAAACACAATGTTTACTTCTTGGACTAGTTACAGTGAGTTAAACAACACACAGTAGGTTTACATCAACAGTCATTCTATAAGTCTGTGAAAACAAGTCGTTCGGCAGAGAATTCAAACCATTCTTATGGAAAAATTTGCTTTGAATGATTTATTAGCAAATCAGTCTAAAACAAAATGATTCGTAAATTAATATTCAGTTATCACAAATAGCTGGAAAGGTTATGGAAAAGTGACTGACCAAAAATATTTTATAGTTATAGATTACCAGTCTATTGTGTCAATGACTTTCATAATCAAACTCCATTTAGATCAAATTACTTTTAATTATTCTTTGACAACATAAAGCAGTTAATCTTGCGCAATCACAACCACAATGAGTCATTTAGCTTATCATAACATACATAAAACTTTGATTTGCGACTTTGCATAAGGAGGTTGAATGAGGTCATCTCAAACTACTGCAAATAGAGTTGGCTGAATAGATAATTTAGGCCTTTCAGATTATTTAGGCCTGGTTACAAGGTTTGAATTTTGTCTGGAATGCCACACAGTTGTATTTCCAGCACTAATGTTATGACTTGGAGATCAAGAATGTAATGTGCAGTAGAACCGAATGTCAAGCCTGCAATACTTTATAATGCGAAAACAATTTCATCTAGTGCATTGAGTCATCTGATATAGTAAAAAGAGCCTTCAAACACTTCACTATAATGAAGTTGAGATTACATGAAATAAAATTTCAGTTGTTTGTTCTCCTTGTGGAGCGAGATATGGCAGCAGCTCAAACACACACACTGACCATTATTTCTTACGCTTCCCAGTGTGCACAGCATACAAACACCTACACCGTATCTAAAATACATTTCCATCACAGATGTGGGCTGTGCATTGTCAAAGTTTACAGCTCATGCATGCACATGTATGTCCTTTTTTCTGTCTCAGCCTGTGCAGCTCTCTCCAACACACACAGACACCTCTTTTTCCCAAACACACATTCACACACACCCTTTTTTAGTTGTCCAAAACCAGCTGTGTTGGAAGGCTTCTCGCCGTTGTGTGGGAACAGCTGGCTGGAGAGCTGTACGGCCCTGACACACACATACACAACAAGATCTCAAACGGCCCATTGTGTGCTTATAATGAGACTTGTGTATTGCTGTGGGGCATAAACAGGATTCCATTTTGGACTGCACAGAGGATGGAGTATAGCCTGCCTGCTATTTTCCATAGAATCATTGCAAGATGCAGCTTCCACATGGGTTGTTTTTTCAGTATTTAGGTGGCGATTGTGAATGGGTTAGCAGGGTTAATGCGGGTCAGCTGAACCCTTCTCCACAGCAGCTTTACCATGTAATCCACTCAATGCCGAAAGACCTGGGGTCTCATTTGCATTGAAACCTTCCTAAAAGTGAATGTACAGCAGAATACTTTTTTATGTATTTATTAACTATTACATCTCATATGATGATTTAAAGTTTAATTCCTAAATTAAGTCAATTTTTAAGTCAGATATGTTTACTTCGAGTTTACTTATAATTGCGCACATTCTTGTCAAGTTAGTTTTTTTATAGATTTTTATAGAAAACTTTTTTTTTTAAGATTTTTAGAAATTTGCATGGGAAGTGGCGTACACATGTTTCGACCCGCACTAAGACCCCTGAACTGTTGCCTTTCAAACAAGGCTAATGTCTGTACCATTAGTCAGAGAAATTCGATGACTCGTGATCCTCGTGATTCATCCTATGTTTGAGGGTGTTTACAATTGAGAATATGTCAGTATGTCAATGAAGAATATTAGGGTTAATTTTAGGCAGTTTAGTCTATATATGCATTTTCATCACATTATATGACATTGACATCACATCACAAAAGCATTTGTTTATAATAAACTCTTTTGAAACGTTATGATGATTTATGATCAATTGAATGTGTCCTTGAGTAAAGGTTTCTAAAAAATATTAATATTATACTTTTACTGTACCTCTATGTATGGTAGTGATGATATATGGTAAAAATTACACAAATAAATCAAATTATTAAAATATGTTTTTATTTGAAAAACAGTTGTGCTTTTTCACTATAGTGAACAAATCAGCAAAGAGGTATAATAAATATTATTAGTAGTAGTAATAATAGTAGTATTAGTAGTAATAGCAATAGTAGTAGTATATAAATTAATTTCTAAGAATGACATAGCATTAAAATGTTATATAAAATGACAATACAGAACTATCGCATGCACTGTATGGACAATATTAGTTTTTGGAGTGCTGGATAGATAGACGGCCATGCCTACAGTGTGTCATTCATTCTTGTATGTTTAACTCTTGACTTGTTGTTAGCATGACTTGTCTTTTATGTAACGGGATAACTTTAGCTTACGCAGACGGATTTGGATTTGCCCTGCAGAAAACTGAATCACCAAAACTTCACTCAGTCATCGGTGTTCCTTTTTGTCCTTTCCAATCACTCATGGCTCCTTTCCAAGCTCGTTTCTCTAAATCTACGCCCGTATCGATGGGAAAGTCCAACACTGTCCTCAGCGCCGACTTGAACCACAGGAACAAAAAGAGTATCACTGGGATTGGGTGGAACAGAATGGGGAGGCGGGTGCATATTTGTGGTTGACTAATTGGAGGTTGACTGGCCTCGGTCAGTGAAATCCAGTGTTTCTGTGGGTGTGCTCAGTCATTTGGCTTTTACAATTGGTGTTTTGCCTTTGGGTGTCACAATTTTTTTCACAACAGTGTGAGAAAAAGTCAAAGTTTAGTAATACAGAAGCGCACATTAATTACTGTGGTGCGAACTTTTGACTTTTAGTGAAAGGCAAATTGTTATAAGTAGCATAGAGTAGAACACCACCCATTTCAGTTACTCTGTGATCTCCCTAAGTGTTAAAGGTGCTGGTAATTTCCTGTGTGGAAAGTCTTTCAGGCTTGTGTTTAGCATAGCAGGCCGTTTTCCTGCTTCTCCAAAGTTCACACCCATTGAAGCAGCTGTAAGCGAAAGTGATTCTAGGTCATACTGTTTTAAATTAGTCAGCATTGCTCAGAAGATTTCATTCTCCCTTCATTTCAGCCTTTGCAGTTCAGGAGTCACAGCTGCTGCTGTCAGTCAGGAGTGCTTCACACAGATGACGGCAGCCACATTTTCATGACAGAATATGACCTCACAGCATATAAATCCTATGATAAGAGCAAAAGAGAAGTCATCATTAACTCATTTGTATTAAAAAAAGTTTTTAAAAGTTTAAAGGCAAACACCAATTTCAATTGCTGTTCACCAGCATATGTTGCATTTTTAATGTAATAATGACTTTAGATGTTTTTATGCTGCTCCAAACTAGGGAAGCACAATTAATCAAAGGCAATTTTTATGTGCATATTGTCAGTAAAGCTGGTTCTGTAATTAGCTGTAAATCTCCTGCACCTGCTTTCAGATGGAACAGTGTTTACTACAGAGCCAAGTAGTAAAGTCTCCCTGGCTCCAGATGTTGTGGATCATTAGGTAAGGACAGTGATGAGCTTGGTTCACAACATATTGGGGCACTGAGTGTGACATGAGATTGTGCTCGCTCAACAACATCAAAACTGGAATTTATAAACAACAGCAGAACAATTTATATATTAACCAATCAAATTAATTAGCTATAATGTACTTGTCCGTTTGTACTTCGTAAAATTATTAT
>CAIGQW010005683.1:0-11438 GCA_903798125.1 Danio choprae
ATATTAAAGCCATTTTAAATAATAATAATAATAATAATAATAATAATTTTACCTTAGATCACTTATTCCATGTTAAAAAAGCAAGTGATTAAAAAAAATTAATGTAAGAATAATAAAGCATGCACTTTTTTATATAAATTATGTCTATTCACCTTTTATTTATTTCTCATTTAATGTTCAAACATTTCAGTGTATTGTATATATATATTGTAACCTTCAACAACTGCAGCATCTGCAACAAAAATACATATTTACCTATAATAAATAAATGAATGAATGAATGAATAAATAAATTAATTAATTAATAAAATAGAAAGAGCAAGGGTTTTTCCCAGTAGTTTATATATTTCAATAAAAGACAGAAGATTAATTGCACTTTTTGTTTTCATTATCATCAGGGCATTTGTATAAGAAATAATCTCATTATTAAAGCCACAACAACATGTTTGTTTTTTGCTGTTTGTAGTGTAATGTTTTGCCAGATCATGTCATTGTAATACAGAAAGGAAAAGACAGCACTGCATAGCACAAAGAAAAAAACAGACATGTGAACATTGGACAATCTTCTTTACAGTTTTTCTCAGTCACTTTGGTACATTTCTCAGATCAGAATAGAAATTAGCAAAATAGTAAGTGCATTTCTCAAACCAGCGCGTACAAATAGTAAAACACCATGGATTACCTGCAAAAGCCAGTCTCTTGCTCACAATCCTTAGTTCATCTCTCAAAACTACATTTCTGTGTCAATGAATGTGTCAGTGCAGTCAGAATGACAAGTCCTGCAGTCATTGTGTGCGGATAAGACAGTCAAATTACTTAGTCATGTTGTTAATATAACTGTGTACTCTAGAGGGATGTTCTGATGTAAAATATGGCTGATAGTTTATAACTATGGCCTCACGGTGCCGCAGTGGGTAGCACGTTCGCCTCACAGCAAGAAGGTCGCTGGTTCGTGCCAGGGACTACCAGGGGGGACTAAGCCGAAATGAAAATGAATGAATGGATGATATATATATTCATTCATTAATTTTCGTTTCGGCTTAGTCCCTTTATTAATCTGGGGTTGCCACAGCAGAATGAACCGCCAACTTATCCAGCATATGTTTTACGCAGCGGATGCCCTTCCAGCTGCAACCCATCACTGGATAAATATATATATATATATATATATATATATATATATATATATTTGCTGTTTGTACTGTAATTTGTTGCCAGATCTTGTCATTGTGATACAGAAAAGAAAAGACAGCACTGCATAACACAAAGAAAAAACAAAACAAAAGTAGAAATATGAACATTAAACAATCTCCTTTCAGATGCACCTTTATTAGAAAAAAAGCCAAGATTCACCTGGGAGAAATTTACCAATTCTAGACAGATTAAGAACAAAAGGTCTAATGAAAATAGATAATGACAAAATATCATGATAAGTTGTTCAGCCATTTTGCATGTAAAGACTTATGCCATGAACAAAGGATTAAATGTTGTGGGGGGTGAGACCATTCAGGAGAGACAAAAATAATACATTTTGATTAACATGATATAAGCAATTGATAATGTAGGAAACAGCAGAGAATTACACATAATCATTTGCATGGACGTACACAAGCATTTGCAACTTGTTCAACAGAATGAGAAACTGCTTTTCTGACGTGCACAAGTGACACAACGATGTGGAGATTGAACAGGGAGTTTTGCCAATTTCAATTCTGATCTGAGAAATGGACCAAAGCGACTGAGAGTGTGTTAAGACAGAATAAATATTGACTGAATGAACATACCGTGTCTCCTGACTGTTGAGGCGCTGCTTCTGTTCAGCGGCACTGAACGCTTTCCAGCGACGAAATGTTGTTTACCGCCAAGCAGTTGACACTGTCGCAAAACCGTCAACTCTGCTGAAAACCCCGTTTGAAATGAAGAGGACACAGAACAGCAACAACGAATTAAAGTTGTCAAATACTCCACATATCCAAAATCAGCTGACACCTTCATCCAGATGGCAACATTCAACGGAGAAGGTACATAAAGATAGGAGAAAATCGCAGAAAAGCACTGTTTTGAAACAGACTTTGAAAGAAAATCCTTCGTGATATAGATAACTATAAATAAGGAGATCCATTAAACTGGTGACGCTGATGAATTGATATATTCAGGAAAAGTCCATTTTATTATGTAGTAATATAAAATATATATTAAAATAAATTATAATATATATTATAAAACATGTTTATGGGGCATGTTTCCTACATCGATTAAATGCAAGAAATAGAAGTAGCTTAAGAGTGGAGAATACACTAATATAGGTATGGCAATCAGGTAGTTTTTATAAATATGATCATTAATATTTGCCATATCCGTCTGCAATGATTTCAGATAGTTAATTTAAAGATTATATGTCGGTCAAAGGCATCAAAAGAGTCAAAGGTAATACATATTTGTTTTTCCACTGTGACTATACCAATAATATTGAGTTCGAATTGGTTTTATTTTCGCACAATTATTTATTTTAATGCTATCTATATTGATTACCACGCTACTTTGAATATCCGGTGTGAAATCGCATGTAAGTATGAGTTCAAAACAACATTAGCACTATTTAACTGACTGTAAACAATGTTGTACTTTGATAGTCATTTGCTGTTGATATGATTTCCCAATTCAGAATTGGCAAAGAGTACTTTTCTGAAACTATATTATTGAGGAGATTGTCTGAATATGTGAATATAAAACCAACTTTACCTTATCACCAATAATGCGATTTTAAAATAAAGCCTGTTGTACTGTTTTATCGTGATTTAGAGAAGACAACCACTAAAAATGAATCCAATGTAATAATAGATAATATACTAACAAATCTGACTTTTTGCTGTGATATTCTGGTCAAACTTTACAATAAGGTTTCATTAGTTAATGTATTTTGTGTGTTTGTGTTAATAATGAACAATACTTGGACAGCATATATTAATCAACTTTTACTAATGTATTATTAAAATCCATTAACATTAGATAATCCATAGTTAACATTAGTTAATGCTAGGGCTGCAGCTATCGATTATTTTAAAAATGGATTAATCTGCCGCTTTGATTAATTGAATATTTGGATAAGCTTTTCCAATTTTCTTTGAAGATCTAGTGATTGAAATGCAACAGAGCA
Source organism: Danio choprae (assembly GCA_903798125.1). Lineage (NCBI taxonomy): Eukaryota > Metazoa > Chordata > Actinopteri > Cypriniformes > Danionidae > Danio > Danio choprae. The sequence goes on from CAIGQW010005683.1 coordinate 3,158, forward strand.
GTAAAAAAGTGTATAAAAGCCAACAAATGTATTGTTCATTGTTTGTTCATCTTTGTAAATGTTAACTAACACAACCTCATTGTAAAGTGTGACCGATATTCTTGTTTTCACTTAAGTGTCACAAGTTTGAAATATTCGACACTTTACTTGCATTTAATATTCTTTGTAATTGTAGACTGACAAAATGAGACTGACCATATCCTGTACATGATTGTGTTTAAATATATATTTGCAAATACAGCAAATTCAAGGCATCATAATTTATTTATTACTGCATTGCTGGACTTTTTATTGGATTTTTGCAATAACCTTTTTGAGGATTTTGGGAGACAAGCTTTACTTAAAAAAAACCTAAAAGGTTACACTTTAAAAGTGTATTTATGTGAAGTAATTAGTCCTACATTAACATCGGGGTTGTCAGGTTTTCACAACAAAAGTAGCCCAATGCCCAATCAAAACTAGCCCATCGGCCAATCAAACTAGCCCATAACAATTCCTAAACTCAAAATATGCCATTCAAATTAATATTAATATATGGAATCGAAAACAGCCACACACAGCCCTCCCTCTCCCCCCTGCCCCCCCCCCCCCCAACACACACACACACACACACAAACACATACACACAGAAGCATCATCTTTCATCTACAGTAGCAGTACTTCTTTTGCTTTCACTAGAATAGTGCAAATTCTCAGTATACAGGATTTAACTGTAAAAGTAGTTAAAAAAATACCCATAATGCAGTGCACATTACAGTAATGAACTCTACAGAATCGATGTGGTATTTTACTGGTTGTTTTTTGCAGTAAGTTACAATAAAATTGCGGCAAAGTCCAACAGTGTAACATATAATTGATTGAATGTAAATAAACATAAACAGAAATGCTCTCGAACGCCATTTATCTCCCTTCTTGTATATTCAAATGTTGTTTCATAGGCATAAGCCACCTGTTAGTAGAAGTGAGTCCTGACATCCACATCTGCGGCTTCTGCAAACAGCAGTACAACAACGTCGAACTGTTTTTTGCACACAAGCAAAACTGCTGCCAGATCCCCTCCACACATATATCAGTCCGAAATGCTGGAGCCAGTGGTCAGTCTGAATGCTTAAGTACTCACTTTTAAAGGTTATATAATGACTCTTAATATAGTAGTCTGTGCTGTTTACTAATCACTAAACTATTGTTTTTAAGAGTCGCTTCAGACATGTGTATCGAAAGTCAAGAAGACCCTCACCAAAGCCCAGAAAACCCCCTCTAAAAAGCTGAAACCGGCACTCACTCAAAAACGACACATATGCACATTCTCAGGTTTGTACCAGCATCACAATATTGCAATGTTGTCCTTCTGATATAAATCAGGTTTTCGTATATATCCTAGACTGTAAAACAAAATGCTGGGTTTTCGATTCATTACAAATTGATTCAGTTAACTTAGGGTGTACTTAACTTAGGGTGTACTTAGGGTGTAAAATGTTGGCGAACATTTATTTACTTATTTTTTTGGATTGGAGCAGTAATTAATTAATAATTGTTCTCTCTTTTACTCTCTTTCTTTCCGTTCTTGTGTGCAGTGCTAATATTAGATTTTCTAAGTACATTTACTAATAAATATGCAAATTGCAAACTGGCACTATGTATTTTGTGTGCTTGTATATTTTATATGTTGATATACAGTATATGTTAATATGTCACTATATGTTGTAACAATGTTAAATGTGAAAACATAATAATAATAATAATAATAATAATAATAATAATAATAATAATAATTGTATGCTTTTAGGTTGCACATTTAAAACTCAGTATGGCCAGAAAGACATGGAGAGGCATATTTTAACACATACTGGTAAGTGATTTTCCTCTCTGTGGCTTCATCTTACACTTATTAAAATATGAAAGTGCTGAGATCTGACTCTTGTGTTCAGGTGAGAGGCCTTTCGAGTGTGAACTCTGTCATAAACGCTTCAGCCGCCGCGATAAGCTGAATCTCCACAGCCGTTTGCACACAGGAGAGAAACCGCACAAGTGTAAGTACTGTACATATGCGGCGGCCGACAGCAGTAGCCTGAAGAAGCATCTCCGCATCCACTATGACGAGAGACCATTTAAGTGTCAGATTTGCCCCTACGCCAGCCGTAACTCCAGCCAGCTGACCGTTCACCTCAGATCTCACACAGGTGAGCACAGCCCCGAAGACACAGTGTCAGATCACGCTCTAACATACAGATCTGGAGAAGAGCGTTTACAGACAACTTCAAAGTCATTATTGGTTTTCTATATTCACAAAAAATATATATATATGGTTTGAAGACATGTAATATTTCATATCGACTTATTGACATTTTCTGCAAATAAATGCTCTAAGTGATAATATCCTTAGTGATGATAAAATAAGTGATAATAAAAGTCAGGAGTTATCACTTATCAGTCATTTATAAAATAAAACACAAGTGAACATTTGCTGACACTTTCTTTTTGCAGAATATTAGTAGAATTATGACTGTTTATTGGCATTTATACCTTATTCTCCATGACCATATTTCAGGTCCCATACCTAAGCTTAACAGAAACTAACTATCTATTATTAAGCAAATAAAAAAAGGCTTTATTTGAGGCAAAAGTCGAAGTTTGTTAACAATGTGAATTGTTCCCTAAACTAGAGTACACATTTCACTCAAAATACATAACTTTTAATGGCAGAGAAGAACAATATTCATTTTAAAGTGGCCTCTTCACTTTTTACACAGCTGTATGTCAAAAGTTTGGGGTCAATTATTTTCAAGAAATAAATATTTTTATTCAGAAAGAATGCATTAAATCACAGGTTTCAACAAAAGTCCTCACTAGCACCACTGTTTTATCCTTGATAACAATAATAAATGTTTCTTAAGCAGCCAACCGGCATATTAGAACGATTTTTCAAAGCTGAAAAATGTAGTACTTTATCTTGATCTTGTTTATGTAATAATTAAATTAAATGAAAAACGATCAAGCATCAAAGCAAAGTAAAAAATGTATTGTACAATTGCATATTTATATGTATAACTTTGGTGTCATTTGGTGACATATTAAGAAAACTCTATGTAGGGATCACAGTGCAGCCCCAAAATACTAATTAATTGACATTTCAAATCTTCCCCTCATTTATCAGCAATACGTTTTTAATCATTTCAAATCTAACACTTACTCTTTTATATATTTTAATAAGTACATTTTTGTTTCAATTTAACATATACAGCGCTCAGCATATATGAGTACACCCCATTTTGAAAATGAATATTTTTCTCCATTTCTAAGTGAATATGGGTCATATATATTGGTGCATTTGAACAAAACAGATTTATTAAACAGATATATTTATTCAAATAATATTTTAGTCACAGAACATCTTTAGAAGTGGAAAGATAATACATTTAAATTCATGCAAAATATTGCAAAAGTGTATATATTTTTTGTTTCTTTTGATTTTGTTGCTATTTTTGCAAATTGTATTTAATACTTTTCCCTAACATATACATTTGGGCTACTAATTTGTGAACCATTATTGTAAGTTATTTTGTTAGATTAGCTCCAGATTTGGCTTCAGCACTGACTAAACTTATTGTATATGCACAAATATAACACTGTAAAGCTTCCTATTGAAAATATGAATTTGAATGAGAGATTTGTGGGGGGTGTACTTATACAGTGCTCAGCATATATATGTTACACTTAATGATCATGGAACAATATTTCATCCATGTAAATTGAAGTAAAATGGTATATCTTGTCTTTGAGTTGTGTTTTGTTTTCAGCTACACAGAGTATTTTTGATCTGAGTACTGATTTTTGATCATTAACATTTGCGTGTGAAACTGCCAAAAGATTAATAAGATAAAACTGTTTTCCTGTTTCTTGTTTTCAAAGTCAGACACCACATCTTTGTAGTTTTATGACAGTGAGATGCAGGTGCTTTGATATAAAATTACTAATTATAAGTGTTTAAAACAATCTTGTAACTTACGAAAGCTGTCATGGCATTTTAAAAGTCATTTAAAATGTTCCTTTTCATTTATAAAAATGTACGTTTCTGTGCTGTTTCTATACTATTGTCTATTGTCATTCACATGTTTTGTCTATTGCTATAGTTAGGCTATTTTTCAATGGCTTTTTATTCAACAAAGCCTGGATTCGTTCTGCTTGGTCCGGATGATCACGATATGTTTTTGAACCCTGTATTACAGCACGTTAGCATGCTAGTGCCAGAAGGAGCCCTCAGAACTAGACTGTTTTACTCGGCTCTAGTGAAACTGTCTTGCAGAGCAGTTCTCAAAACTTTATCGCCTCTGCTTCTGACGCCACACACACCTTCATAACGTCCTGTTCTGACCTGGACCTGTACTGTTTCTATACTATTGTCTATTGTCATTCACATGTTTTGTCTATTGCTATAGTTAGGCTATTTTTCAGTGGCTTTTTATTCCTTTTCCACATGTCAATCAGCAATCGCTTTAGTAAAATGCAGTGACCAGGCTGTATCTGTATCTGTTTTTTTGTCTGCTCAGTTTCCCACACTTTTAACGGAAACTTTTCAGGAAAAAGTCAGGGAATTTGACTCTTAGAGTGGGAATCCTGAATAGTATTCCTTTAGAACGGCGGTTCTCAATTCTGTTCTTCACGATCCCCCTGCTCTGCACATTTTCTGTTTCTTTTAGTACTTTAAGAAGTTTGTTCTATTCAGTCATAAGTGCCCTTCGAAGTAGACATCCCAGGTCATTCTGCCGTTATTCCCATTCGTAAGAGGCATGTTCAATTCAAAGGGTATTAAAGTGCACTAGACATGACTTTTATATAAATCCCATGATTGTTTAAATAACCCTTCATACTCCTGCAATACATTCAGTCTGAAGATGCTGCAAACAATGTAGTGTAAATCTTTGTAAAGTTCAGCTGGTTTCTCTATTTTTTTGCACATTTTGGAATATCGCATAAAACGATGGTTAATGGTTAGCTGATAAGTGAACAAAAGGTGGAAACACTTTTACCAAATAAATTCCAGCATGCACATCAAAAAAGTAATGAGATTTTGATTTAACAGGTCACGTGATAACAAAAATGGGCACAATGAGATGGGATTAATGGACAAACCATCGGACTGACCATATTGTAAAACAGGGGTGCCCAAACTCGGTCCTGGAGGGGTGGTGCCCTGCATAGTTTAGATCCAACCCCAGTCAGACACACCTGGTCTAATCAAGCTCTTATGCCGCAATCACACTACAGTCTAAGCATGAGAAATTCTGTCGTATGGCGCTGTGAAAAGGGGCGGGATTAAACAAGATGTTTAGACATTTAAAAAAGCGAGCGATTGGTCCAAATTTCTGTACAGAGAGGTCACGTTTTGATCTCTGATTGGTAGGTCAGAGTTCGCCAAGCTTGAACTTTCCAACCCAGCGAACTGCAAAACTTATTGCACAAGCTTGTGTTTTCAGTCTGTTGCAGTCACATGCGTATGAATGGAAGTTTATGGGGCGAAAAGTGCAGTGTGACTGTGGATTTAGTATGCTAGCTAAAAATGTCCTGGCAAGTTGGAGCTAAACTCTGCAGGACACCTGCCCTCCAGGACTGAGTTTGGGTATCCCTGTTGTAAAACATCTGAAATGTTATTGGTTATAAATGCCAAAGTCCATTATAAAAATGGTTCAGTATTATTTCCTCCAGAACTGTCTTGAGCATCTGTGCTCCCAAAGAGCGTCTCACGCCTCCAAAAGCCACCACTTGTTCATTGCGTTTCATCTTCTGAGGTCAAAATAATTTATCATATAAGAAAATAGCCCACGGTGGCTTCTCCTACCACAGCAAATTCCTTTTTTTTATTTTGGTATTTGGCGCCAGTTGATCAGGAAGTGGCGATCAGTTTGTTCTCTTTGACTGTTTAGAAGAACAAAACGTGGACCTCTGTATTCACTTCACATTCCTGCATGTTTCCTCCTCAGGTGATGCCCCATTCCAGTGCAACCAGTGCGACGCCAAATTCAAGATCAACTCCGACCTGAAACGACACAGTCGGGTTCACTCCGGCGAGAAACCCTACAAATGTGACCTCTGTGATTATCGCTGCGCCATGAAGGCCAATTTAAAATCTCATGTGCATCTGAAGCACAGTGCCTCTGACTCCTTCCACTGCTCCAAGTGTGATTTCCAGTGCTCCACCAAAGCCGCCCTGCGACACCATTTGCGGCAGCACCAACCAGCCCAGCCTTTGCAATGCAGCGAGTGCAGTTACTCCTGCTCCAGCAAGGGGGCGCTCAAGATCCACAAGCGTGTGCACTCCGATGAGCGCCCGTTTAAATGCGAGCACTGCTCATTTGCTAGTAAGCAGCGCAGCAATTTGCTAATCCACACTAGGAAGTGTCACGTGGATAAACCAGACAGGCTGAGTAAATCCGGAAGGATTAGCGGTAATGGGGAAGACCTGGCGAAACCAATTAGTTCACGTTACAGAGCGAAACTAGAGGCCACACGAGCATATCGTTGTGATTTATGTGAGGCTTCATTCGTCAGGGAAGATTCTCTTCGCAGCCACAAGAGGCAGCATAACAATATCACACAGCAACATAATCAGACCTCACGAACTGCTACCAAACAACTTGTACAGACCACAGAAGAAGCTTCAATTACAACTGAATCACCTTCAAGCTACAACACGACGCATCTTAAGATCATAGTGGCGCCCTCTTTAGGATCGGAGGCTAGTTTTGTTCAGACTTCAAAGCCTGGAGCCGTTCTGCTTGGTCCGGATGATCACGATGTGCTTTTGAACCCTGTATTACAGCACGTTAGCATGCTAGCGCCAGAAGGAGCCCTCGAGCATCAGACGGTTTTACTCACTCAAATCGGCTCCAGTGAAACCGTCTCGCAGAGCAGTTCTCAAAACTTTATCGCCTCTGCTTCTGACGCCACACACACCTTCATAACGTCCTGTTCTGACCTGGAAAGCCTCCATAAGCTCATCCAGGAGGGTGGGACTGAGGTTACTGTGGTAACAGAGGCAAATCCTATGATCGCCTCGACAAAGGAAGTGTTGAACATTGACGGTTCTTCATCTCAGGACGTGTCCAGGCACACTGAGGACATCTTGCGTGACGTTAGTTTAGATATTGGTCCACCAGGAACCATTCTCGTTCAAAGTCTCCCTCTGTCGATTTCAACACAACATCAGCAGGACGATAAGTTCCATCTGTCGCCGCACCATATATTTTCAGACTCCAACACAGTGGACATTAGTGACTCGTAGTTAGCAAATTTCTCAGAGAAAGTCCGTGTGTGAATATGGTTCATTTTCTGTTTCCTTATTAAGGAAAGGCTTTATGCTTTGTTAGAATCACTGTGCTATTGGTGTTCAGAAAGAAATGACAACAAAGTCACTAATCTAATTCACTTTACAAGGAACAAGGAAAGCGATTTATAGTATCCCAAAATTTAAAATAACAAAATGCTGTTCTCCCAAAAATGACAACTCTGTCATCATTTACGTCACCCTTCACTTGTTGAAAACCTATTTGAGAGTCTTCACAAAAGAAGAAAAAAAACTTCTGTTGGTGACACTCATTGATTACCATAGTATATTTTTTCCTACTATGGAAGTCAATGGGTGCCAGCAGCCAGCATTATTAACAAGAGCTTCTTTTGTGTTCAACATTAAGGTTTAGAACCACGAGGGAGAATAAATGATGAGGTTATTTTCATTTTTGGGTGAGCTATCCCTTTCATTTACTAATGACGTTTCTTTTTTTTCAGATTTGCAGATTTGTGGTGATGCATATATTGCAATTCAACTGCTACCTGCAGTTTGAGAGTCTAAAAATGTATGCAGGTAAAACCCTTGACTCATGATGATACTTTTAGGTCTTATGAAACTTAACGGTCTGTCTGGGCAAGAAGCGGAGCATTTTATTTAACATTATTTTTACTTTAATCTACAGCCTTGTGCATTCAGTCGAGTGATGATGTGTATATATACACACAAAATCACATGTGAGCTGAATTTAATAAAGTCATAAATAATGTTTAATTTCTTGCTCGTTGATAATTTCACCTCATAAGACCTCAATGTATAGTCAGGAGCCGTGGGAATTAATTTTATTTTGCAAAGTGCTGTTGGCATTATATGAATCATCAAGGAATGTAATTTTAGCTGAAAATTCTCTTTGATCTACTGAAGAAAAAAAGTCACCTACAGCTTGGACAATGCAAAAGAAATGCTTTTCAGAGTTTTTGTCTTGTTTCTATTACAAAT
>CAIGQW010005782.1:0-10896 GCA_903798125.1 Danio choprae
GTAATGAAGGGCAACTTGTTGATTTGTGATTTATGTAGTATTTCTAAATAAGTTTTATTTAGCTTTATGCTTTATTATTCATTTTGCAGGATCTGTATATCTAAACTAGACGGCATCAAAAACTATTATTTGCTCACTGTACACGTGGCATATGATTTGTGTCATTTTTAATAAAGTGCAGGTTATGTTTTTGTCAACATTCTCTCGGTTTGGCAAAAACATTTTTTGTAGACAATGCAGGCAGTGTTGGCTCGAATGTCTGCTGTCTGGATGTTTGCCTGAAATGATTATTTCTAACTAAGATCTCTTGTTAGTACCTGTGAATGGTGGAAAAACACACTATCCTGTAATCTGAGTTTGAAGTCGTGATTTTTATGAAGAAGTTTGTAGATTTGTCTGAACTTTTCTTCAAGGCTTGTCATCCGTTTGGTGTACCTGGAGTTGTTAATCAATTTCAAGATACTTGTGCTTCTATGTTGAAAGAGACACAACCATAACAACTGAGGAACACCCACTTAACACATTTATAATTTGAAAAGCTAAAATATTGAGAAGGACAATTTGGTAGTGTTGTGGCTATTTTCTTTAAGGAGGCTCTCTCAACGGTAAAGAAGACAAAGTCTTACCCAAGATGTCTTTTAAAGTTTTATTCTTTGCAAAGAAGGTCAGACAGTCATACAGTAACACAGGATCCTGCAGAGTGCGACACTCACAGAAGAGTGTGTTCCCTTTCTATCTAGTTTCTTCCCTCTAAAGCCCACAAGGCCATCAGTGACATAGCTAATGAATCACGTCACAGTTATCTTAACACTCATGATTCTCTTTTAGTTGTCTATATTTCTATCCCATATCCCACACGGCTGTACAGGTCATAGGTCACCATACATGGATTACAACCTTGTCTTATGATAAAAAGATGCCAAAGGGATCACGCATAGCTTAACTGTGTAATGTAGACATAGAAAAAGGAAAGAAGAACAGATTTAAAAATGCATATAAAAGTACATAAATTAATTTCCATAACAGGTACTACCAGAAGTCCTGCGTTTTCAGATCTTAATGAGCGGGTTGGATTGTAGCGAGACAGAAGGTTAGTTAGATAAACAGGAGCTAGATTATTTAAAGCTTTTTAGGTAAGAAGCAATATTTTGTAATCAGTACGGAACATAACAGGCAGCCAGTGTAAGGAGGATAAAATTGGGGTGATATGATCATATTTTCTAGACCTGGTAAGAACTCTGGCAGCTGCATTTTGTACTAGCTGAAGTTTATTAATAGAAGATGCTGGGCAACCAGCGAACAGAGCATTACAGTAATCCAGCCTAGAGGTCATAAAAGCGTGAACTAGCTTTTCTGCATCTGAGATGGATAGCATATTTCATGACTTAGCGATATTTCTCAGATGAAAGAAGGCGGTTTTTGTGACATGGGAGATATGATTTTCAAGAGTTAGATTGCTGTCTAATATAATGCCCAGATCTTTTACAGTAGAGCTAATGCTAACTTTGTATCCCTCTAATTGCAGGTCAAGTTGTGAGGTCTGCTGTGTAAAGGATTTAGGCCCAATAAGTAATACTTCTGTTTTGTCTGAGTTTAAGAGAAGAAAATTGTTGGTCATCCAGTCTTTAATATCTTTAATACACTCAGTTAGCTTAGACAGTTCAGATGTCTCATCAGGTTTTGTTGAAATATATAATTGGGTATCATCTGCATAGCAGTGGAAGCTGATCCCATGTCTTCTAATAATGTCTCCCAGGGGTAGCATGTATATTGTAAACAGCCAAGGGCCTAGAACTGACCCTTGAGGCACCCCATACTTTACTGGCCTGGTTTGTGAGGGCTGTCCATTTATATTGACAAACTGGTAACGGTCAGTTGAATATGACTTAAACCATTGTAGAGCCTGTCCCTGGACACCTGTAGAGTTTAAGGATCTATGAGGATATTGTGGTCAATGGTGTCAAATGCAGCACTAAGATCAAGTAAAACTAATAATGAGATGCAGCCTTGGTCAGCAGCTAAGAGTAGATCGTTGGTTATTTTCACTAATGCAGTTTCTGTGCTGTGATGAGGCCTGAAACCTGACTGAAACACTTCAAAAACAGTGTTCATCTGCAGAAAGGAGCATAATTGGGCAGAAACAACTTTCTCTAGTATTTTAGACATAAATGGAAGATTTGAAATAGGCCTATAATTAGCTAAGTTGCTGGGGTCCAGTTGTGGCTTCTTAATAATAGGCTTAATAACAGCTAGCTTGAAAGGATTTGGAACATGGCCTAAAGATAAAGAAGAGTTAATAACATTAAGAAGAGGTTCTCCTACTACAGGTAACAACTCTTTCAGTAACTTAGTTGGGATTGGGTCTAACATACATGTAGCTGGTTTAGAACCATTTATAAGTTTATCTAGCTCTTCCTGTTTTATCATGTTGAAGCACTGTAGATTATATTGATTCAGTGGACTGTTTAATGAATCTGAGGTATAATGTGGAGCAGAAAGTTTAACATCTTCTATTTTCTGTCTGAAGCCTTCTATTTTATCACTGAAGAAATTCATGAAGTCATCACTACTAATGTGCGGAGGGATATCTTGTTCCAGAGATGACCGATTATTTGTTAATTTACCGATAGTGTTAAATAAGAATCTAGGATTGTTCAGATTATTTTCCATCAGTTTGTGGAGGTGCTCGGTCCTGTGCTTGGTGCTTCAGACAGTGAAGATTATAGATTTTTAAGGAAAACCTTAAACATGGTGATTTAGTGACTGCATACAGTTCACTGGAAGTGCTCTAACTTGGTTACTGAAAATTAAAAAAGTCCTTTTGCATATACCCTATTCTGTGTTAGCTGATCAAGGCAGCAGGTTATGCCACAGTATAACACTTTACTCAAGGCCAGGACTCGTGTTGCTTGTTCGTTTATATTTTATTGGGTTCAAATACAGAACATTCTTGTACCAGTAAACTCACCACCATTCGAATACTCTCCTCTCATAGATCTCGCATCTAATAGGGAAACTCCTACAAATGTGTGTGCAATAAAGTCATAGCTAATGTCATAGCAAGTCATAGTAAATCCTGAATGCTTTGTCAAGATCACTCAGTGTCTTCCACTATATTATATCAATATTTTGCTGTTAGTTTAGTCAGATTGTGTTCGTCCATAATTGGCACTTACTGTACAGTAGATCAGAGCACATAATTAAATGGAGATTTTCAGTCGCACTGTAAAATAAATGCTGGGTTCCAAACAATTCCTTGATGTTGTCCCAACACAAACCAATTAAGTTAACCTTTACTAATTTAACACAAAACAAGTGGTCCACCCAAAAATACTCAAGAATTGTGTTGATTCAGCTCATTTTAAATAAGTAGTTTAAGCAAGCGGCAAAAGTGTTTTGAGTGTATATTCTTGCCACTATAGATAGAGGGACGATTAATGTATTATCCTGTTGTGCGGCTTTGTTCAAAATGAAACCGAAACCAACATCAAACATCGGTTACATCTTGCAAATGTAAGGCAAATTAGGGTGAGACACGAATGCCACAGTATAACACTCAAGGCCAGGAAAATTGCATTGCTTGTTCGTTTTCAGTATATTGTGGGTTAAATTCAGCACGTTCGTGTACCAGTAAACTCACCATCATTCAAATACTCTCCTCTAATAGATCTTGCATCTGATGGGGAAACTCCTACAAATGTGTCTCCTACAAAAATCTCCTACAGTCGTAGCTAATATCGCTTATGTTTCACTCAGTGTCTTTAGTAAATCCTGAATGCTTTGTCAAGATCACGCAGTGTCCTCCACTATATTATATCAATATTTTGCTATTAGTTTAGTCAGATTCTGTTCGTCCATGTAAGTTTGTCACATGTGAGTAAGTTTGTCACTTACTGTACAGTAGATCAGAGCACATAATTAAATGTGTTTCTCAGTCACACTGTAAAAAATGCTGGGTTCCAAACAATTCCTTCATGTTGTCCCAACACAAATCAATTAAGTTAACTTTAGTATGAACAAGCAGCAAAGCACATTTTTTGAGTGTATATTCTTGCCACTTTAGATAGAGGGAAGATTAATGTATTATCCTGTTGTGCGGCTTTGTTCAAAATGAAACCGAAACCAACATCAAACATCGGTTACATCTTGCAGATGTAAGGCAAATTAGGGTGAGACACGAATGTGCTGTTTGTTTGATCTCCTCTTATTTTGGGGAAATCACATGACTGTTATTAAACACTGAACAAGTTCTGACAAAGCACAACTTTGGCACCAACCAAACATCAACAGAACAATTTCATTTGCAAATAGTACAAGTACAAGGCTAAAACTGAAGCTGGCTTTTACTGAATCATTTTAGTAGCTTTAATTATAATATGTAATCAATGTAATGAAGGGCAACTTGTTGATTTTTTTTTTATTTATGTAGTATTTCTAAATACGTTTTATTTAGCTTTATACTTTATTCTTCATTTTGCAGGATCTATATATCTAGTCTAGATGATATCAAAAACTATTATTTGCTCCCGGGCCTCACAGTGGCGTAGTGGGTAGCACGTTCGCCTCACAGCAAGAAGGTCGCTGGTTCGAGCCTCGGCTGGGTCAGTTGGCGTTTCTGTGTGGAGTTTGCATGTTCTCCCTGTGTTGGCGTGGGTTTCCTCCGGGTGCTCCGGTTTCCCACACAAGTCCAAAGACATGCGGTACAGGTGAATTGGGTAAGCTAAATTGTCCGTAGTGTATGAGTGTGAATGGGTGTGTATGGATGTTTCCCAGAGATGGGTTGCAGCTGGAAGGGCATCCGCTGCGTAAAACATATGCTGGATAAGTTGGCGGTTCATTCTGCTGTGGCGACCCCAGATTAATAAAGGGACTAAGCCGAAATGAAAATGAATGAATGAATGAATTATTTGCTCCCTGTCGACCTGTGGCATATGATTTGTTTAATTTTTAATAAAGTGCAGGTTATGTTTTTTTTCAACATTCTCTTTTGACAAACCTTTTTTGTAGACAATGCAGGCGCTGTTTGGCTGAATGTCCGCTGTCTGGATGTTTGCCTGAAATTATTATTTCTAACTAAGATCTCATGTTGGTACCTGTGAATGGTGGAAAACCATCTATATCCTGTAATCTGAGTTTAAAGTCAAGTTTGTTTGATTTGTCTGAACCTTTCTTCAAGAAAGGCTTGTGTACAACTTAAGAATGCATGTCTTTTTATCTCATTTGAATAGGTTTTTATTTTATTTTTACAATTTATTATGATCCCCTGTATCCTCTCTTTCTTTCCCCAAGGCTAAAGCCAATAAATGCTATTGAGCAAGTCTTTATTCACATTGAATGAATGCTTTCCCTTTCATGTGCTGTTTTCAGTTTGACAACAGTAGAAACAGATCATGATGAATGATTGTGTGTTTAGTTTAATAAAGGCTGAGACTGAAGCAGAACTCTTACAGCACACTCCTCAACCTCTGAATCTCCCTGCAGAGAAAAGACAATATTATAAATCTGCTTCAGTGTTTTCATTGGAAAAATACAAATCAATTAGAGTGGATTAAGTGTAACCTAAAAGGCAAAAATCTAGTGGTGCTGATACTTTAATGGCCAGGTTATAACCTTTGTCTACGAGTGTCCAGCAGATGGCGCCGCAAACCAAATTCCTGCAGCTCTAAGAGAATACATCCATAGTATGATAGAATTTTTCAAGGTACTGTTATCAAAATAGAAAATTTGGCTTGGTAAGTCTTCATGCTTTGATTAAATTGTCTTGTCAAACTAATACCTCTTAATTACAGTCATCTGCAGGCATTTGTTAAGAAGATTTTAGGCGGAATTATTTTTTTTTATTTTTCAGTGTGTCCTAAGTTTAATTTATCAACACCAATAACATTTACAGTGATTCTGAATATTAAGGAATAAACCTCAGTTTGTCACCTTTCAAAAGAGACCAAAACCATGCGTATACTAAAAATGGTTAAAAAATAGCATGCAATTTACTTTGGGTATGCATTTTTATGCCATTTTAAGCACATTTTGCAGGAACGCTTTAAACTGACACATCTAATAAGAGGATGGTTTGACTAGAAATGTCCAGTTTTCACCATCATACTGATAACTTTTTAGTTTGAACCGCTGTAGTTAAAACCTATTCTTACAGTCACATCTCAATCTTTATGTAGAAATGCATCACCAGAATAATGAAGGAATCTCAGAACATACATCTCCTGCTGATTTCTTATAGATTTTGCGTAGAGATCACACAGAATATTGATGTGTCGATGAACGTCGTTGTTGACGTTTTTGTGTCCTTTGATCATATATCAAAGGACATAAAGAACATTTCAGGTGACATATAAGTAAAATATAAATAAATATATAAATAAGACTTATTTTCAGTTGTTTACACTTTTTTGTTATGTATATAATTCCACATGTGTTCATTCATAGTTTTGATGCCTTTCATAGTCATGAAACCAAAGAAAACTCTTTGAATGAGAAGGTGTGTTCAAACGTTTAGTCTACTGTATATATATATATATTCAGTGTATTTTTATTCAGCATATATTCCGTTGAATTTTTGTAACTTTGACTGCTGATGCTTCAAATTTCATTGTCTGTATCCTTTTGTGTTCCCTTAAACTTTTTTTGTTTTTCCTTCCTGTGATAGAACAATCAAAGAGGGATGATTTTTTCCCCTCATAGGCATGGCTTTCAGATTGTGATGCACTGTGCTCTGTCTCTATAAGAATCGTGGCCAAACACCCACAAATCAGAAAGAGAGAGAGACATCACACTGCTTAGAACTTGTGTGGTTTTATTTTTCTGTGATACTGATAATCGAAGCTAAATTGTTTGCAGGTTGGAAGAGGAGTGATTCTGGAAATCAAGAGCTGTAAGTAGATTCTTTTAATATTTTCTTCTTTAAGTTAAACTTTGCTTTGTCGTGTTGTAGTAGGAGATGTAAGAGTAAATTATTTATGTTCAAAACGAAACCGAAACTAACACACTGTACCCAATAAAATTAGACAGGCTTAGACAGAAATGCTGGTAGTTTTCCATTTGAAAAGGAAGTTTCCTGTGCAGAAATCAAACCGCACCACAAATTCACATCACTCAGACCCGGCCCTAACCAATTAGGCAAGATTTCAGGTGGCGCCTCATCGCATTACAATAAATTCCACTGCTAGTGTACATATATTGATTATTACAAGCACTGTAAAATGTATTCGGGAAACATCCAGTGATGTAAATTAGGTTCTTTTCTATAGTCGTTTTCAGTCCAGTTATACCTGAGCGTCTTTATACTTTTGTAATCACGTGTACATCATAATGTACACGTGCATATTTTTGTGTTTATTAGTTGTTTCAACATAGTAACAGATTTACATCACTGTTACGTTGCCGTTCCGATGTATCGCCTGCGGTTTGTATATGGTATGTATGTGTATATACGGTATGTATGTATATGCAACTTGTGTTTATACATAGACATGTCTGTATATATAGTGAGTTTTGTACAAAGTATAGTTATTTAGTTATGCTTCAGTTACTATGTGTCAACAAGTATTGACAGTGAATATGGATAAGGGATAGAATACCTCTAAGTGTAACTTTTCCCAAAATATGACTGTACAATAAAGCATTCAGGAATTACAGCCTTTTATGTGTCAGTGGTTAAAAAAGCTCATTTGGAGTCTCCAAGTGGCCTTTTGGGGGGAGCACCTAGACATTCTCTTGGATAAACATGTATAAAACACAATTTTTCTGAGGTACTGTTATCAAAATAGAAAATTTAGCTTGGTAAGTCTTCATGCTTTGATCAAATTGTCTTCTCAAACTAATACCTCTTAATTACAGTCATCTGCAGGCATTAGTTAAGATAAACATTTTAGGCGAATTAAATTTTTTTTTTCCCAGTGTGTTTTAAATTTAATTACTCAACACCAATAACATTTACAGTGATTCTGACTATTAAGGAATACACCTCAGTGTGTCACCTTTCAAAAGAGACCAAAACCATGCGTATACTAAAAATGGTTAAAAAATAGCATGCAATTTACTTTGGGTATGCATTTTTATGCCATTTTAAGCACATTTTGCAGGAACGCTTTAAACTGACACATCTAATAAGAATAAATAAAACAACAACAACAAGAGGGTCATCTATCACTATAAAGTGCCTTTGATGTCCCACAAGATTGAATCAGTCCTATATGAACATAATGCGAAATAATGAAATTCTGATGTTTTAATATGATTGGTTAAACCTTTACACACATGCAGGTAGAATTATAAGTGTTTTGAAATATGTTTTTGCCATATTCTTTCATTGAATGTTTGTGATTTTGCCATGTCCCACACGCTGCTCAGCCAACTTCAGTGAGTCTAAAAGTAGGTAAATTAGATCAAATTTAAAAGATTTTTTAATATTCTTCCTATTTTCCTCATATTTGTCAGGGTTCTGTTGTGTCCATGTGCTTCTGTTGTCATCATGTGATTCCTTTGTTCTTTTTCCCCGGCATTTTCTGTGTTAATTTGTTCCACCTGTGTTCACCCCTGTATATCATTTGTCCCATTATCCCTGTGTATTTATACCCCTCTGTTTGTTTCATCCTTGTCCGGTATTGTAGTGTCTATGCGTCGGTGTGTTGTCTTTATGTCCATGCTGTTATCACCCCATGTCCTCTCAGAGTGTCACGATCACGATCCGAGCACGATCGTCCGAAGATGGTCCTCGGGGCATTATCGCTGCTAATGTGGAGTGGACATTGGTGAGAAATTCACCAACTTTCACCGCCTGCATGGAGGAAGATCTCGTCAGTGCCACTCCCGACCTAGTGACCAGCCAAGCACCACCTATCTGCAGGGAGTGCTTGCCAGAGCCCACCGCAGACGGAGAGCCACCCCCGGTGCACGAGCCATCGCCACCTAGAGCGACAGAGCGGAGATGCGCCGAGATGGAGGAGCTGGATCCACCGTCTGACCAGGTGCGTGAGCCAGCAACACCGCCGAAAGTGGGAGTCCTGGTGGACTTCCGCGAGGATGGCGAGAGTCCCGCCCACCCCCCCTCTACAGATGGACAGCGGCTGGACACTGGGAAGTTACTCACAGACTTCTGGAGCGAAATTTCCCTTCCGCTGTTTAAGTACAGCCATTATATTCTGCCTTGTCCACTGTTTCCAGACAGTATTTTAATTCTTGTTCCCCATAATAACCCCAGCTCCAGAGTCGTCAGTAGCTTCCCACGGTCTATCAGGACTGCAGCCAGTCAACCAGCTCCAGCTCTGCTGCAGTCAGCCAGCCCCCCAGCTCGCCCTCAAGCTCCAGAAACGGAGCTCGCTTGTGGGTGCTACCTGCCAGCGTCGCCCTCTGGAGGGTGTCGGCCAGCGTCAGCTCCTCCAGCCTCCGAGCTGCGGACTCCACCTCGGCCCTTCGATCCTAGGGCTCCGCGTTGGCTCACTCCTCCCTCGTCTCCGTCGTAGGCGGTCTGCTCAACAGCTCTGCCAGGGTCCCTCGTCCCTCCGGCTCCACCTTGGTCAGTCGTCGCCCTTCCTACACCTCTGGACTCCACTCCTTTGGCTGCACCTCGTCGCACTGTCCTACCGGCTGCGTTGAGCTCTTCCTTCCCTCCAGTTACGCCTTGGTCCTCTGTCGCTCTGGCTCCGCCGCGGGCTTCCGGAAGCCTGCAGTCTCCTTGCTCGGGTGAGCCGCCTGCTTTACCTCGGCCCTCAGGGTCTTCGTCGTCACCTTCACCCTACAGCTCTCTGTCCCCTCCTTGGGCTCCACCGCCATCAGTGGCGTCTCCCTCGGTCGGCCCCCTGGAGTCGGCAGCCACTTCTTGCTGTGAGGCGACAGCTTTACCCACTGCACCACTGCGCCGCCCTCAGTTTGCTTCAGCATAATGTTATTAATTGTTCATCATATTATCATATATGGGCAGCACGGTGGCGCAGTGTATCGCTCTCGCCTCACAGCAAGAAGGTCGCTGGTTTGAGCCTCAGCTGGGTCAGTTGGCATTTCTGTGTGGAGTTTGCATGTTCTCCCCGTGTTGGCGTGGGTTTCTCTACATAAGAATTGTGGATGTCTTTCACAAAACCAAAAAAATATTCTGTAATGAAAAAGTTAAAATAAAAGTAAATGAACAGTGCTGCATTTCTAAATAATGTCTCTTATTAGGCTATGATGACTGTAAAGTGTAGGGTTAGGGATAGGTCGAGTGGTATGGGTAGGTTTAATGTCTGTAATTACAGAAATTAATTACAGATGTAATTACATGCAGGTATTTAATCAATCAAAAGTGCAATGTGAAAACTATATCCAGTTTCCAGATAACTAAAAGCAGTCAAATATTTTCCACAGATGGACCGTTGCAGAAACTCTGACAATGAAGACAGAACTGTTTCACATTACAGTATTGATCATCAAGGTGAGTTGAAATTCATAAATTATTTTATGACCTGCATCACTCTTTGTGTTCAGAGAAACCTCCAAGTTATAGCATTAAATCAATAAAGTTTTAATTGTTAATATGTTCACTATTATATGCAGGAGGTGTGAATGGACCTGTGGCGAAGCGGTAAGATTTATTTCATCTGTGTTTGTTTTAGTAGTAATATTTTTCAAGTGTAGTCAAGTTGGCTCTATCGTCATTTTGCCATATGTAGAGACAAACCAATGAATGAAATGCCATCCCTCACAGCTAGGCATATAGGTAAAGGTATAAGATTATCACAGTATGAAAACCTTGGATTAAAATATCACCGTTTCATGTTATTGAAGTGAAGTGAGCCTTGTCAAATATAGTTTTACCAATACTTCAAATTGGTCCTCTAATTTTAACCCATCCAAACACACATTTTGTGACAGCACACACACACACACACACACACACACACACACACA
>CAIGQW010005790.1:0-11140 GCA_903798125.1 Danio choprae
ATCAGTCACTTTGCTTAAACACCATCTTAAGGCTGATTTATACTTCTGCGTCAAGCGCACGAGTATGGTCCAGCGCAGCCTTCGTTCAGTCGCATGGCTGACACCGACGCACCTTTCAAAAAGTGTAACTACCGCTAGCTCTGTGATTGGTCGGCTTGGTAGCAGTAAGGAGTGTGGGCGGTGCTGAGAGCCGTGAGCCCTATAGAGCGAGTGTTTCCAAGTGTCGAGTCCTGTGAAGGGGCTCCAGATGGAGACTTTTGTTTTGTGTTTACCTTATGCTTAAAGTTACTGCACGTTTGCTGGTTCCCGCCTCTGAATGAGCGAGTTACTTGTACATTAAGGTGACATACAGAAAAAACAAAACATCGGCAAAGAAACTCGACACAGAGAAACATAAAAACCTACTACAAGCTAGCATTTAAGCAGTGTTATTGCAGAGCAACACAAACAGCACGCAGAAGTATAAATGCACGACTAAGCGCAAGAGAGGGGGGCCGCTAGGGGGGGAAAGTTAGGATGATTCTAAGGGCCCACGCACTTTAGGGGCCCCAGGAGTTACTATTAGGTGGGCCCTAATACCACTAACTGTCAATTAAGGAATTAATTATTAGATACTATTAGTAACTTTTGAACATGCATCATTTACATAAACCAGCAGTCAAGATCATTAGTTTGTTTCACCAAAGTCTATTATACCCCACCTGATATGAATGGCATATTTCACATAGGATCAAAAATTTTATACTTTTGCATCTTTTATTTTTTTAAGCCTAAAGCTGGTCACTATTAACTGGCATTGCACAGACAAGTGTAAGCAGGACATTTTTAAAACCCCATTAAAAGTTAGAAACAAAAGAAGGGTTTATGGCATTAGAAATACACCAGGTTAAAAATGAAAACATAAAATAAAATCCTCTTTTTACTTATTCTTTTATGGTTCCAAACATGTAGGGGTTTCTTTCTTCTGTTGAAAACAAAAGCAGATATTTGGAAGAATGCTGAAAATCTGTAACTATTGACACCCAAAACAAATGCTATGGAAGTCAATGGTTACAGGTTTTCATCATTCTTCCAAATCTGCTTTTGTGTTCAACAGTAGAAAGAAACTCAAACAGGTTTCGAACAAGTGAATGGCAAGGAAATGATGACAGAATTTTCCTTTTTGGGTAAATTCTGTTAAGCAATACAGATTGAGAACGTTTGTGGTTCTTCGATGACTTCAGTCTTATTTTGGAAAAGTCACTTCAGCAAAAACAGAAAGGAGGAAGAAAAACACACCAAAAGCAATGAAGAAATGATTATATATGTATGATTATGTTGAAGACAAAGACATTTCTAAAATAGAGCATTACAACATAACAGATAATTGAAGAACAATTCCAGGACAAATTACATGAGCCCATTTTGACTGATAATAATTATTATAAAACAAATGAATACTAACCCGTCTTTATTATTACGATCTGTAGAAAAAGTAGAAAGCAGAGCAGTTTTAGTTGTTTTACTTTGTAGGTATTAGCATAATGTTTATTGAATATTTTACCTGATTCTGTATTGGTTACAGTGAGTTGAACAGGAATGATATGATATTCAGCATAGCAGAAATACCATCCAGAATCAGAGAGTGTCAGTCCAGTCATCAGCACAGTGAAGGAGCTTTCACCATCATCACTGATCTGCACTGATGAATTCACAGTCTTCTTCTCTGTGAAACACCTCTGATCTTTATATCTGCACCAGCGTTTGAGTTTATTCTTATATCCAGAACTGTAGAAACACTGAACACTGACATCATCACCTTCATGTCCAGATACACTGCTGCTCATCACAGACACTTCAGGAGCTGAAACACAGACAGCAGGCATTAAAGACTGTAATATGGATGTGTATGAAGTCAGAGAATTTGAGATTAAAATGAGATTACAATGATTTTACTCTCATACCAATTTGAACTTGCAGATAAACCTTATATATAACGGCACATTCAGTCTCAACAACACAATGATACTCTCCAGTTTGATTCTCCTGCAGGTTCCTCATTGTCACAGTAAAGAGACTCTGATCTGGATGATCAATTACTGACAGATTCTCCTCTATTGTGTTTGTGTATTTAAGAGAAGGATTATTTACTGAATACCAGTATTTCTTCTGCTGTGTGTATTCCTCATTATAATGACACGGGATGGTGACAGATCCTCCAGGCTTAATAGTTAATCTATTATTTGAAAATTCATTGTAGCTTTCAGCACCTAAACAAACAACACACAATTGTTATCCAGGCTTAAGAAAAAAAAATCATTTGTTCTATCCTTACATACAACACACTAAAAGCAACAACTGAGCTTTATATCTGTCGTTATGAATTAATGTATATGATACAGTAGAAATAACACACAACATATTATACTCACCCAAAATGAGCCAAAACCTGACTAAAATGTAGAGTATTTTTGTCACTGTGTACGCTTCCATTCTGTCTCTCTGTCTGTATCGGAGTGGTTTAATTGTGTTGTAGTGGCTGATCTACTTCCCTTTCCTGCCAATGACTAAATAAAACTAGAATAATGATTATCAGCACATCATGCCAAGTAGATCTCGCTCGCTATCTCTCTCTCTTCAAGGTCTAGTTCAAGGTCTAAACAAAAACACACACACATTATTATGTTCTGTCCTCACATAATTAACTACATAAAAAGGCTAGGAATGACATCTCATTGACAAAATGATGAAGCTGATCCATCAGAACCAAAATAACATTTAATAATCTGACCTAAAATGATCCAAAACTTCAGTAGATTATGTCTGACTATATGTGTGCTGCATTTGTGGTTTCATCTACATCTCAGCTTCCCTTTTCTGCCCTCATGTTGTCCTTCAATGGAAACAAAAATGCCTCTGTTATCTTGCGCTGACCAAGTATAGACATAAGAGGAAACACAGAGAGTATTAATCAAGCAAAAGAACATTAGTATTTCACTTATTCTTGAGTAGGCGTTCACAGTTCAATTTTTTATTTAATCATTTAAAGTGAATTAAAGCTTCAGGTACAGAATCATGTAAATTTTCATTGCTCCATATACAATTGTATGTTTAACTTTTGAAGTTAAACGATAATTTAACAAGCAAGCGATAATATCTTTACACTCTAAGGTTTCAGAAGGTTTGTAATTTTATGTACTTACTAATTAACATTAGCCTAGATTAATTCATAACACAGAGATTAAAAAAAAACTGTTTATATACAGTTTAAAATGATTGTTTACGTCTCTAAAAAACAAAGAAAAATGCACTTTTTACTACAATTTGTTTTATTAAATCTAAATCATGTTTATTTAATGCTGCCAGTGTTTTCCTCGTAAAATGTATATATCAATATTTGTATACAATAAAATACTTAAATGTTTGAAATGCATAATTAAAAGACACTCTTAAAGTCAATTCAATTCAAGTTTATTTATATAGCGCTTTTTACAATGTAGATTGTGTCAAAGCAGCTTAACATTCTAGTAAAGTCCAGATTTCTGTGTTGAAGTTTAGTTCAGTTCAGTTCAGTGTGGTTTAAGTTTCACTTCTGAGTTCAAACAATGAAGAGCAAATCCACCGAAGCGCAGCTCCACAAGTCCTGATCCGAGCAAACTCTTCTGGCCAAACTTCCTGTGTGGAGCTGCAGTCTAGGCGCCGGAGGCTGGAGAAGCTGGAGGTCCATCGTGGAAAAGCTGCAGGTGTGGGTCGGGCACCAACGGGAGGTCAGGCTGGCCCACCGGATCAATGCGTGGACTCGTTTGTCACTGTGGCCTTTCAGGAATCAGTCTCATGCACTCCATTCCTCCATGACCACCACAGCATCAGCTCGGGATACGGCCTGGTCCAAGATACCTTGGGATCATCTCTTCACAGGTCTTGGATCGCATCAATGGCACTGCATAGTCTGTAGGGGCCTCGGGATGAGTATACCCAGGTGGAAATAGAAAATAATTAGTGTAGCTGCTGTTCATAGTTTATTTAAACGAGATTCAAAAATGGATTGAAAAGACTCAAAGTCAGTATTTTGCTTTTTATGTCACTTCACACTTTTTTCAGCTCATATTCATGTTGTTGAGTTTTTATTCCTTTATAATTGTGTATGTGATGCCTCAATGCTTGGTTCATGACTTTTTTCAGGCCCTCCAGGATTTCACGTTCCCTGAATTTAACGCAAAATGTTGAAAAATTTTATGGAGTTTGCTTTTTTTTTTTTTTTAAATATCCACAAATTTCTCATATATATTTTATGCTACAACAGAGATGCATTGTTTTCAAACAGTTGGTTTCAATTTCTAATAAACCGTGACCATTTAACATGTCATAACAGTCTTGTGAAAAGGGTCCATGGTTCTACATGTGAAAATGTATTAAGGGAATGTTGGTTGCCCCAACATTGAGTGATAGAGGGCGCTATGACAGAGTTATGATTGTGCAATTTGTTGTTAAGCATCTTCTGGGCCACTCATTAGAACCCAGCAAGAGGGATTGCTGGAACACTTAACTGGCAGCTGATGCAGAAGCTGGGCCTGCTACAGTTACTAGGGGCTCGTCCGGGATAAGGTGTGGAACTCATCCAAGACCATTCGAAGACCGGCTGTTGTGGATCCCTGCATGAAATCCTTGCCGGCAGCTAGCTCTCTGCAACTCTCACATGGTCGCCCACTGAAACTAAGCAGGGCTGCGCCCGGTCAGTCAGGGAGACCACATGGGAAAGCTAGGTTGTTGCTGGAAGTGGTGTTAGTGAGGCCAACAGGGAGCACTCAACCTGCGGTCTGCGTTGGTCCTAATGCCCCAGTATATTAATGGAAACTCTATACTGCTCAGTGAGTGCTGTCTTTCGGATGAGACATTAAACCAAGGTCCTGACTTTTTGTGGTCGTTAAAAATCCCAGGATGTCCTTCGAAAAAGAGTGGGGGTTTAACCCTGGCATCCTGGCCACATTTGCCCACTGGCCTCTGTCCATCATGGCCTCCTAACCATTCCCATATCATAACTGGCTTCATCACTCTGTCTCCTCTCCACCAATAAGCTGGTGTGTGGTGTGCGGTCTGGCGCAATATGGCTGCCGTCGCATCATCCAGGTGGATGCTGCACACTGGTGGTGGATGAGGAGATCCCCCCCATTGTGTAAAGTGCTTTGAGTGAATTATTATTATTGTTGTTTGATTTCTGCTTACAGTGACTATGTATACGTGGACATCAGTAATCTAATTATTTGCCTTAATCTAAATAAGGCAATAATATAATTAATCAGTTTACATGAGTTTTTTTTTTAATGTGCCTTTCATCTTCCCGTTTTACATGTTACAGTACATAATTCGATTAATGTCATTATGTCAACATTTAACGTAGTTTACTGCTGCCACAAAAAATGTGCTCTCTTGCTTGACATTCTCAATTGTATGTCGTCAAACGCCTGACAACTGCCATGAGTTTTTGTAGATATTGGCTTGTTTGATGTGTGTGCCAATTTTTGTACGTGCGCGTGAACCATAACTCGGGGGCCACTTCGCTGTTGAGCCATTTTCCCACACCCACTTTCAAAACCTATAACAAACGTAAAATTTTGCCACTTCTGGTTTGTTTGTTTTGTTAGCTGCATGTTTGTTATGACACAATGTACTCTGTTTGACTCATGTACTTCTTAGGGACCCCCTCGAAAATGAGATGCTACATCTTAAGGGGCTATCCCATTCAATAAATTCAATATTGTTTCCTTAAGTACATCACAAAAAAATACTTTTTATTACTTCGTTTTATTAAATCTAGATCATGATTATTTAATTTTGCCAGTGTTTTCCTCATGAAAAAATCTAATTCACTGCAAATATTTACGTCAATATTTGATGATAAAATAAAACACTTAAATGTTTCAAACATACAATTATAATGTATATTAACAGACTACACAAAAAGGTGCTCTAAAAGTCAGTATTATGAAGAAAATACTGTATTATGTTATTCTGTAACTTTTGTATTGTCTGGAATGTCCCATGAGGAAATCTGTTATCTAGCCGTATCATATATGAACATATACAGTTGAATTCCATATATTAGATTTCTATATGAAGTGTTTCTAGCTTCTGCATCACATATTTCTGTTTAAAATGATTTAAGTCAGCACAGTTTACATCATTAGTGGTTCGTCCCTATTGTTTCACTTAAGACAATAACAGGGGTCATACTGGTTACCATAATGTTCACTTTGTGAATTTTCCATTATCCACCATATTTAACTGGTTATTGTATGCACCTTGGGCAGCACGGTGGTGCAGTGGGTAGCACAATCGCCTCACAGCAAGAAGGTCGCTGGTTCGAGCCCCGGGTGGGTCAGTTGGCATTTCTGTGTGGAGTTTGCATGTTCGTGTGGGTTTCCTCCGGATGCTCCGGTTTCCCCCACAGTCCAAAGACATGCGCTATAGGTGAATTGGGAAAGTTAAATTGTAACTAAGAAACTAACCTAATTTTAACCTAAGTTGGCAGTTCATTCCGCTGTGGCGACCCCAGATTAATAAAGGGACTAAGCCGAAAAGAAAATGAATGAATGTATGCACCTTATACTTTTATTTTTTAGTTTCACCATTGTTTTGTCTAATTTTTCAATTTGTATTTGTATTTCTTTAATACTTCAATTAAAAAAGCTGTACACAAGTATATCGTACAAAATTTACACCCATGATATGTTAATATAATAATAATTTCAGAAGAATCAAGTTGTATTACATAATGAAACAAAAAAAACTCCAAACCACTCATGTAATAGTTGGTGAATCTAGATAATAAACCCATAATGTAAGCCCTTTCAACCATTGAGCTGAAACAAAATTAATACACCGACTACAGTAAATTCAATTCAATTCAATTCAAGTTTATTTATATAGCGCTTTTTACAATATAGATTGTGTCAAAGCAGCTTAACAAGTTCAAGTAAAGTCCAGGTTTTAGAGTTTAGTTCAGTTCAGTTCAGTTCAGTGTGGCTTAAGTTTCACTGCTGAAAGTTCAAACACTGAAGAGCAATTCCACCGAAGCGCAGCTCCACAAATCCCGATCCGAGCAGGCCAGTGGCAACAGTAGCGAGGAAAAACCTTCACCAGTTGACGGAGTGAAGGAAAAAGAACCTCGAGAGAAACCAGGCTATGTTAGGCACGGTCATTTTCTTCTGGCCATTTTGTGGAGCTGCAGTCTAGGCGCCGGCTGGAGAAGCTTGACATCCATCGTGTAAGTTGCAGGTGAGGGTAGGGCACCAGCGGGAGGTAAGGCTGGCCCACAGGATCAAAGGTAGACTCGTTCGTCACTGTAGCCTTTCAGGAATCAGTCTCATGCACTCCATTACTCCATGGCCACCACGGTATCAGCTCGGGATACGGCCTGGTCCAGGACACCTTCGGATCATCTCTTCACAGGTCTAGGATCGCATCGATGGCGCTGCAAATCTGTAGGGACCTCGGGATGAGTATCCCCAGGTGGAAATAGAAAATAAAGAAAATATTAAGTGTAGCTGCTGTTCATAGTGTATTTAAACCAGAAAGAAAAGTGATTGTTATAGATGAAAATAGCAGCTATATAACTAATATGTAAAGCATATGAGAGTTTCTAACACAATGGCTGGTGTATTAAGACAGTAGTACACTAATACACCATACCGTTATGCGACGCATTGAGTGTATGCTTTACTAAAAAGATAAGTCTTTAATCTAGTTTTAAATTGAGAGAGTGTCTGAGCCTCGGACATTATCAGGAAGGCTATTCCAGAGTTTAGGAGCCATAAATGAGAAAGCTCGACCTCCTTTACTCGACTTTGCTATTCTAGGTATTACCAGAAGCCCTGCATTTTGAGATCTTAAAGAGCGGGTTGGATTGTAGCGAGACAGAAGGTTAGTTAGATAAACAGGAGCTCCATTATTTAAAGCTTTATAGGTAAGAAGTAATATTTTGTAATCAATACGGAACTTAACAGGCAGCCAGTGTAAGGAAGATAAAATTGGGGTGATATGATCATATTTTCTAGACCTGGTAAGAACTCTGGCAGCTGCATTTTGTACTAGCTGAAGTTTATTAATAGAAGATGCTGGGCAACCAGCGAACAGAGCATTACAGTAATCCAGCCTAGAGGTCATAAAAGCGTGAACTAGCTTTTCTGCATCTGAGATGGATAGCATATTTCTTAACTTAGCGATATTTCTCAGATGAAAGAAGGCGGGTTTTGTGACATGGGAGATATGATTTTCAAAAGATAGATTGCTGTCTAATATAATGCCCAGATCTTTTACAGTAGAGCTAATGCTAACTTTGCATCCCTCTAATTGCAGGTCAAGTTGTGAGATCAGCTGTGTACAGGATTTAGGCCCAATAAGTAATAATTCTGTTTTGTCTGAGTTTAAGAGAAGAAAATTGTTGGTCATCCAGTCTTTAATATCTTTAATACATTGAGTTAGTTTAGACAGTTCAGATGTCTCATCAGGTTTTGTTGAAATATATAATTGGGTATCATCTGCATAGCAGTGGAAGCTGATCCCATGTCTTCTAATAATGTCTCCCAGGGGTAGCATGTATATTGTAAACAGCAAAGGGCCTAGAACTGACCCTTGAGGCACCCCATACTTTACTGGCCTGGTTTGTGAGGGCTGTCCATTTATATTGACAAACTGGTAACGGTCAGTTAAGTATGACTTAAACCATTGTAGAGCCTCTCCCTGGACACCTGTAGAGTTTAAGCGATCTATGAGGATATTGTGGTCAATGGTGTCAAATGCAGCACTAAGATCAAGTAAAACTAATAACGAGATGCAGCCTTGGTCAGCAGCTAAGAGTAGATCATTGGTTATTTTCACTAATGCGGTTTCTGTACTGTGATGAGGCCTGAAACCTGACTGAAACACTTCAAAAACGTTGTTCATCTGTAGAAAGGAGCATAATTGGGCAGAAACAACTTTCTCTAGTATTTTAGACATAAATGGAAGATTTGAAATAGGCCTATAATTAGCTAAGTTGCTGTGGTCAAGTTGTGGTTTCTTAATAATAGGCTTAATAACAGCTAGCTTGAAAGGATTTGGAACATGGCCTAAAGATAAAGAAGAGTTAATAACATTAAGAAGAGGTTCTCCTACTACAGGTAACAACTCTTTCAGTAACTTAGTTGGAATTGGGTCTAACATACATGTAGCTGGTTTAGAACCATTTATAAGTTTATCTAGCTCTTCCTGTTCTATCCTGTTGAAGCACTGTAGATTATATTGATTCAGTGGACTGTTTAATGAATCTGAGGTATAATGTGGAGCAGAAAGTTTAACATCTTCTATTTTCTGTCTGAAGCCTTCTATTTTATCACTGAAGTCGTCACTACTAATGTGCAGAGGGATATTCTGTTCCAGAGATGACCGATTATTTGTTAATTTACCAATGGTGTTAAATAAGAATCTAGGATTGTTCTGATTGTTTACTATCAGTTTGCGGAGGTGCTCGGTCCTGGCGGATTTTAGAGCCCTCCTATAGCTGGACATACTATCTTTGTACGCGATTCTAAAGATCTCTAATTTAGTTTTTTTCCACTTACGCTCCAGGGCACGAGTTGCTGTTTTGAGAGCGCGAGTGTGACTATTATACCATGGTGTAGTTTTATTCTCTCTAGCCTTTTTTAATTTAATCGGTGCCACAGTATTTAGTGTGTTAGTAAAGATAGCATCTATACTGCTGGTTACTACATCAAGGTCATTTGCGTTCGCGGGTGCATTTAGAAATATAGATAGATCAGGTAAGTTATTTGTAAATTCGTCTTTAGTGGATGGGACGATAGTTCTACCAGGACGATATATCTGTGCAGATCTGCTAATTTCAGGTAAACACAGCTTATATAATAAGAGGTAGTGGTTTGTTATGTCATCGCTTTGTGGTATAATGTCTACATCAATGACCTCAATTCCATTGGACAAGATTAGATCTAATGTATGCTTTAAGCGATGGGTTGGACCAACAACGTTTTGCTTTATCCCAAGTGATTGTAGTAAATCGGTAAATGCGAGCCCTAATGTATCGTTAGCGTCATCTATGTGTATGTTAAAGTCTCCTACAATTAGTATTTTATCAGTTTTAACTAGTACATCAGAAATAAAATCAGAAAACTCTTTTAGAAAAGTGACATAGGGTCCTGGAGGTCTATATATGGTGATTAAAGCGAGAGATAACATAGTTTTTTTCCTAATATCCGGAAACATAACATTAAGTGCCAATACTTCAAAAGAGTTAAACATAAGTCCGTTTCTCTGATTAACATTATTCCCTCTCATGAAGACAGATGAGAGGGAATAATCCAGAGCCGGCGCCAGAACACGGGGGCAGGCAACATCCAACTAGGGGGCACACAATCAGTAACCATAATTTGCAAAAACGAGGCCTAAAAAAAAAATTACATCACAAGCGCTGTACAGCTAGTACAGATCAGCTCATACTGTCAGCTTATTTCCCATAAATTGAACAAGTTAACTTTTATTAGATGTAATAATGTTGGAATAACCAAGAGTGACATTTAACCTTTTAAGAAAGCTGAAGGTGGCGTGTGCGAACATTAAACCTCCTCAAAACTGTGTCCTTCTATTCGGTTGTGCATTTTCGAGAAAGGTCCGTCTTGAAGGCTGGCCGTACCAACTGGGCCTTCCGTTTGTGAAGCACTGAACGTCTGGGGTCACTAAAAACATTGCGCAGAGAGGAGAAAGAAATCAACAAATGAGCATTGCGTCTGTCATTACAAGCTCATGCAGATAAAAACACTACATATTTAATACTCACCCAAAATGAGCCATAACCCGACTGAAATATAAGAGTATTGCGTATGCTGTCATTCAGTTTCTCTGTGTGCATCTGACTGGTTTAATTGTGTTGTAGTTGCTGCGGCACTTCTCTTTCCTGTTAAATCACTAAATATAATTAGAATAAATGACAAGTTACCAACATGTTCATTTCTGGTGTATTTTTACCTTTTTAAGTTGAATGTTAAGTTAACAAGCAAGTGATACTATCCTATGCATCTTATGTATTTACAAATTAACATTAGCATAAATTAATTTACTAAATTATCAGATTTACAGTTAGCTAAGTTTACATTTTTAAAGGGGTCCTATT
>CAIGQW010005871.1:0-14874 GCA_903798125.1 Danio choprae
GTGTGTGTGTGTGTGTGTGTGTGTGTGTGTGTGTGTGTAAAGGGAAGGGGGCAATGGGGGTTTGCTATCAATCTAAAGAGTTCAACATCTATAAACATAGTGATCAAAACTTGCCATCCAGCAGGACCCATTGTCTCGACACGGGCTTTAGCTCTGTTCGCTTCTTTAAGGAGCTCCTCCACTGCTTTTCTGTGGAAAATATTTGCAGTGAGACATTTGACGACACAAACAGGTTGGCATATCAATGTGACCCAAAAACTAAAAGCACTTTCTAAATCTCTGACGGTGCAAAAGAGACTTTACTAGGATACCGAAATGTTTGCTATATAACAGAAGTATGACACCTCGTTTGATGTTACGGCATACATACATTTACTGACCAATTTGCACGAAGCCGAGAATGTTAGGATATTCTGCATGACATCGTAAACAAGTTCAATAAATTTGTCAAAAGGGGAGAAATTGACATTTAGAAATATCATACCTTTCCAGTTCACTGTCATCCATGATTTATTTAACCTTAAACCGCATTTAATGTTAATTTATAACTTGTTACAGCTTGCTAACCAGTGTTTACTATTCTCAAGGACCCAAATTAGGACCCCGACCCGTTTGACCTTCTTAGTTCTGATTAAATTTGCGGAAGTGAGCAGACAGTAAAATTCTAACTACAAATGTAAAAACTATCTGTATATGGAACAAACAGTACGTACATTTTAACAGTCTATTTTACTTAACCATTTGTCTTAATATTATGTTTTACGATCGCACTTTAATCAGGCATCTCGATGGTCACACCTGATATTCGACTGACAGCGCCGCCTGCAGTCTGTCAAACGAACGGTAGTGAAAATTCAGAGTCATTTCAGCAAATGGTTCTTTCGAACAGCAGGTCTGAAGGGAACAGTTCAAAATGTTTCGGCGGTTCTTTACGTCATTACATGATCCCATGGCATGTTACATGATATAATATCTTGATTATAAGTCACCTGTAAGCACAAATGGCCTTTTAATGAATTGTTTTTTTCTTTTTGCTAATGCTTTATTTATTTACAAAAGTGCGTATTGTCATGTATGATAACTTAGTTTGTAAACCATGACTGCCAATAACTGTAATAACGCATTTAAACATAAGTTTATTTACTACAAAAAAACAGAAATGCATTCAGATGAAAAAAAATTATTGTTTTCAAAGTTACATATATTTCGTTGTTGTTGATAAGTCACATTTGGTATACTTTTATTTTTTAAGCATAAATTTATCTTTATGATTAATTGTGAAGTTATGTTCCCATGTAGTTATGTAGCCATAAAACAAATACCACTGATTGCAATCTAAATATCAAATTTACAATAAACAAAAATAAAAAAGTATATATTTTTATAATACATTTATTGTATTATTAGCTTTCATTAACATTTTGTAATATTGATTTCAAGGGTCCATAATGGAAACCTACAACAAAAAAGTACAGATTTTGCAGAAAAAATAAATGAATAAAATAAGTATTTACAAATCACATGCATTAACAATAAACTTGACCACTGCTGTTGTTGTTGACAAAATTCATTAATCAAGTTTCATTACTTGCACACTCAGAGCTCAAATTAAAGGTTCCCTCTAAATGGCTCTTAATGGAAAAATCCCGACAAGGACTCTCGGTTCTCAGTTCAGTGAGTCGGGCAGTCTGCTACGAGAGTCGCTCGGACGGACTCAATCCTGTATTTATGAACATATTGTGCAGACCAGTTTTATGATTCGGTCCACCTGATTCGTTCAACAGAGTCGACTCAAATGAATCATCCTCTCACGAATCGGACATCGCTCCAAGACAGATACGGGGGTGTTTTGGCGTGCGGATGCGGCTCGGGGAAGCTGCGGTGGATGTGATTGAGCTCCATGATTCTCCCCTCTCGGGGCCAGAGTTCACAGCATCCGAGAAGAACGCGAATAGGTAATGTTATTCAAATATTCATATCATCACACGCTGGTCCTTTATTTCTACACGTATTTTCTTAGATGTCATTGTCGCCCATTGTACTGGCGATGGTACAGACAGAGAGAGAGAGAGAGAGAGAGAGAGAGAGAGAGAGACAGTAAACGAAAAATTTACAGCGAACCGCTCTATACCAGAAATAATGAGATATCGATATTTTTGTGCGTGTCATAGATCCGGATTGGATACGCCTTATTAACGAGACAATTCATGCAGGTGGCATCCACAGATATTTTAATTCAACACAGAAAGCGCCCTTATTTCTCCTCCTCCTCCCTCTATTAATTTATTTTTTGTTGCCTACCTGTTTGTAGATGTACAAGCTCTCTGGACAACATTTAGGTCAATGTATTGATTGGGAAAAGGCGATGGGTGTCAGAAATGGTGGTTTGTGAATAGATCTGCAGAATGGAAACATGTCACTGCTCCCGAACGCCGTTTGCTCAGTAAATAAAGACTGTGCATAATCAGTTTATAGCTATAGAGATATGTCAGATGTTGCATGCTTTCTTTGTAGCCTAGATGTTTACAAATCAGCCGTTAGTTGTATTGTTTTGTCGTGTCAGTTCAGCTGAACAAACATTTAATTCTTCATCCGCCAGGCAGCCAGATAAGAGACGAATGTGCCATTTTGCAAGTAAGAACACAGAAAACTGTGACAGTCAGATAAAGATACAAGGATACAACAAGTGAGTGGCCTTGAACAGTACTTGCGGTCAATATCTAAACACTCCCTTGTGATTAAAAGTCTGAGGAGAATGAACATAGGATGGAAACACTAATGGCAGCCGCCCAATGACCATTAAGCATCCCAGCCTTATGTAATGAAGTCCCACATCCTCGCTATCAAGGGACGAGCTGCTTCTTTTAGATCAGACTGTCCACATTAAGACATTTACAGTGTGAGCATGGGTATGTGTGTGTGTGTGTGTGTGTGTGTGATGAGACGTTGACAGGGCTTTGTAGTGGGAACAGAGGAGCCTTGTGTCCTCATGTTTTATTCATGTCCAGCTGCGAGATAAACACAGAGGCAGGTAGTCACGGAGATGCCGTCCACAGAGCAGGCGTGAGGCCGGTCATGGACGCACAGCTGTCGGGTAATGTGCATACAGACGAAGGTTGTCGTTATTGTTGGCCCAATAGATGCCCCCTGCTGTTTGGTGGCCTTGAATAGCCAATTATTCAAGATAGTTCAGGAATTTTCACTTTTTTGAAGACCATG
This sequence comes from Danio choprae, assembly GCA_903798125.1. Lineage (NCBI taxonomy): Eukaryota > Metazoa > Chordata > Actinopteri > Cypriniformes > Danionidae > Danio > Danio choprae. Next base: position 3,220 of record CAIGQW010005871.1, read on the forward strand.
GACCACATACTACTCAAGAAAGCAACCATCATGTTAAAATGTTTACACTGTATAAGTACAATAGGTTTAGCAAGAAAACAACATTCAAGTTTTTTAAATTAAACTTTTTACATGCATATTAACATAACTCCTTTTCTGAGTAAAATTAGTTTCTACACCAATTTCTCAAATGAAAATATTCTGTATTCTCAATGAGAATAGTTTAATTCCAGCTATATAGTTCTGTATTTTCTAAATCATATTTTTTGTCATTTTACAAAATTATTTACTTAATGTTCCCTCAAAGTTTGAAAACCCCCTGGTCAGGTTCACAAAAAAATGAACAATTCCATCATAATGTCTAACCCTCATGTGTTACATTACTTTTTTCTTAGAGCTAAGCTAGATATTAAAGGAACAGATCACCAAATATAAAAAAGGGCTTTCAATTTACTCAAAGCATAAATCTCAACATTAATTCTGCTCAATTAAAATCCAACTACATCTTAGATGGCCTGAGGGTGAGTAAATTAACAGCAAATTTTCATTTTTAGAAAAAGGTTTGAAATGAATGGTGATGGTGAGTAAACAGAACAGAATGTGAACCATATTCCTTTAAATCTGCGCAGAATCAAAATTAGAAACAGGGCCTTCGGAGGAAAATCTTTAATTATAACATAGTAGGTTTTTGATTAATATTTATATTTAATGACTCGAAGGACTTCCGCTCTGGTTTTTATGAACAAATGCTCTCCATTGGAATCTTATACAGTATCTGTTTTTCGTCATCTTCTCTTGCCCCTCCTTCTCTCACTTTCACAGGAAAACCTCTTGACTCCGTGCTCCCTGCCTCAATCCTGGATAATTCTCTCTCTGCGGGATTGAAAGATTGCTCCAGGCGAGAGAGCATGAGATTACACTGCCAGATTAATGTGCAGGAGTAAACCCACACTGCTCTGCAACATAATCTCATCCTCGCAACACATGGCGCACACACAAACACTGTCTCTCATTCACAATAGTTACCTCACTGTTTCTCTGCCACCCTTCAGAGTGATGTCACTGCGCCTGCCAGGGGTTGGCCGTCCCCTGCCGGAGTCGCACAGCCTCTGACGCTCACGGGATGGACTGAGTGAGTGTAGCCAAAGCCGAGAGCAATGGGCAGTCTGGGAGAGGGAGTGGACCCGGGCATGGTGAGCGAAGCTCTTCTGGAGGCCCTTTGCTCTGAATGTGGACAGATTCACCGCACCTGGGAGAACCACCTTTATAACTATCGTTTGGAAGTGGACGATGATTTGGTGTGCCACATCTGCCTTCAGCCGTTAGTTCAGCCCCTGGATACACCATGTGGCCACACCTTCTGTGCCCGCTGCCTGCGCAGCTTCCTGCAGGAACGGGACTTCTGTCCACTGGACCGTGCGCATCTGCAGCTGCAGGTCTGCCGGCGCTCCAGCATTCTGGTGCACAAGCTGCTGGACAAGTTGTCGGTCACCTGTCCGCTCACGCCCTCCTGCTCGCTCAGCATGCCCCGCTGTGACCTGGAGGCACATCTCAAACACAGGTAAAGTGTTCAACACATATATTCAGACTCAAATAAGCACTCTTTAGTGCCAATGTTTTGATACTCAAGCAATTCCATGCAAATGCCAACCTTGCCATGACAAGAATTAAGCTTTTACCAAAATAGCGAAACCCTTTGTGTAGGCTGGTATTTTACAGTACTGTAAAATTACTCAAAAATGTCTCTGTCAATGTTTTCAAACAATTATATTTGATTGACCAAAGTCACACAAGTGGCAATTTCACATCTGTCACATCCATAATGAAGCTTTTTCCTGATAAATGCAAAAATGTCAAATAAAATAAAGCCAATCATTTTTGTTCTGTAGAGAGCCAACCCTTATCCTTTTGATTAGCAACATTTCCTTTGGGTTGTGTGGTTTAATTCACAGTACAGTACTGTAAACTCGCATACTCATAACGCATGTTTATTTTCCTCAATTAAACTATTAAAATGTTTACAGATTATAATTTTTCGGATCCCATAGCTCTGTTGTCAGTTGTTTTGGAAAATATAAAGTTTCAATATAATGTTAACATATACTTTCTATGTGAATTTATGTTTTGGGTTTTTACTGCAAATGTCACGTCCATAACGCTGGCATTGCTCACTCCTACTATGTTTAAAGTTGGCTTAAAACAAAAGCTGAAATCAGTGTTTTCTTCTAAACTGCGATGCATATTCAAGTGAAATAGTTTCTCAAACTAGACTTAAAAATGTCGGGCAGGATTTTGTTCATTAGAGATTATGTTTTTGTCTTATAAAATATTCCATTACACTTTTGGTGTAGGAAACAGTTTCAATTGATTCAGTGCATGTGTGTGAAGTGTCCTAATGGATAAAAAACTAAATCTTGAATAATATCAGACCATTTTGTTAACCTGTTAAACCTGATTGATTCTAAAGAGTAATACATTCGCAAATCTGACAATGCTTGTTTTGATAATAAACATCTGATCAAAAACATACAATTGCAATTAATTTATCAGAGAAACTGATTTTCAGGTCAGTACACAGTAATCCTCACTTAAACATAGGGTTTCATCAGTAATATTTAACACAGTGGTATGCTTATCCTCTTGTAAAAGGATCCAGGGATGTCTCTGGTAGAAATATTTACTTTATGGCTGTATTTATGGAGCTCAAAACAGTAGATCATTGCTCTAAAAATGCATAAATCATCTTTTTGATACCTAGCGAATGCAAGAACTTCAAAGATGTATACCCTGAATGTAACCTAAAGTGTACATATAATGGTTACTGTAAACAAAAGCTTTTTGTTGCCTTATAAACACACAGTTAAATGAAGGAATCGCCTTCACAAGTACAATTATCTTATTTTAAAGACACTGAAATTTCGCATTGGATCCAGTTTTATTACTTGTCTTGACATACTGTGAATGTTTGGAACTATACTAGTTTATATAGGTGCCCTGACAAACATAAGCCAGAAACCTCCATTGTACCAGGCTGCAACAAATTTAGTTTTTAGGCAGACTGATTAAAAAAAGAACGTGCACCACAACCTCAGGGAAATGCATTTTAGTTCGGCTGGAGATCAGATTCTGACATTTTTGTGTGAGTTATACATCAAATATTGTTGCTCGGCTAAAGAGGCGGTCACTCTAGACTTTGAGCATGTGAAAAAGGATCGAAAGGAAGTCAAATTTACAGGCAATCCCAAAAGTCTCTCTTCTGTTTTATGACACGTGAAATGAATGCTTTTACAATGTTCAAGTTGTTGCAAAAGTTATTGCTATTTTTTACTGTTATATCAATGTGTCGTGGGAAGAAAAGGGATTCATTTAAACTAGTCTCACACAGTCTGAAATAGTTGTCTCAAATATACTTTCTAATCCAAGTAGATCTGTCAACATGATGCTATGAAATTTCAGCTTGTGCATAATCCATATTACTATGATCAGATGCTTTCTTAACTGCTGTTTTCGCTGCCATTTTTTTTGCTATTAAAGGAAAGTTTACTTACTCAAAACATTTCATGCAGCGTCAACAAATGAAAAACGACAGCACTGAATCACATTTATGTTTTTGTAAGTTATGTGCAACAGGTTGCTGACTGCGGATCACTTAATGGCCACCGGTATCGCTAATAACAGGTCTTTTTGTTTGTTTGTTGTTTTACAGATAGCCCCTTTAATGCTTGATCATCTCAGTCAATTAAACAAAAAGTACTATAAAATGTTACAAAGGACTTGTTGAAATGTACTGCTCATATGTAAATGCTGGACCTAATATTCCACAAACGGTTGTGTTGTACCATGACCAGTAAATCCCAAGTAAACCTGCTCAACGTGCAGAACACATGTTACTAAATAGTTCAACTTGAGCATAACCACATGCCCGCAGGGTCTCTTGAGTCAGAACAAATGTAATTTCGCATATATTTTAGAGTCAGACAATGATGCTTCGCAGACCAGGCTCCAGTGACTTTTAGAGACACTTTTCTTGTTAGTGGAGCCTGCTGGGCTTGATCTGACTTCCCATCTGGGGATTATTTGCCCCTTCGTCATGTGATGGGAGATTAGTCGGCCGTGTGCAATGCACTGAACAGCAGCAGTTTCATATTCTCTTCAGCTATGCTGGGAAACTTCAACTCTAGAAACCTTTTCAACCACTTCTTCTGTGAAACTGCCAAGGGTAACCCAGAGCTATGGTGAGTTAGAGTCCAGCACGGCATTTTATACTGGGAGTAGCACAACTGTTTGCTTTGAGAGAGTAGTATACATTTTGAGATTATTTCTGGTGGGAAAGATAGAATTGATTAAGACCTTTGGAGAAGCTGAAGGTCTTGGCCAACTAAGGGTTTGATCTAGAGAGTCTGAATAGCTCAGGGTTGAGTTAGTTCAAAAATCACAGGACAACTTCTTTGAAAGAATCGTCTGTTTTTGTCAAAAGGAAACAGAAAGGTGGAACTTATCAAAGTTTAGTCAGGCCATCTCTACTCCACAGACGATTTGCTCTTTTGGTGGAATGTTTTATTTATAGCTCCGTGGAAGAACACCCGAGGAGATTAACCTTAACAAGGTGCTAACACCTTCCTAAGGGAAGACTGTGGGTTATTGCCAGCATTAGCAGTCTTCTTAGCTGTGCTGACAATCCGGTGCTTTCTTGTTATTCTTTGAGACCACAGCATATAATGCCATCCTACTAGTCTTTGTTCTCACCGATGCATAGAGTAATTAATTAGCGCTGTTTATTGTATGACAGTCATGTTAGGGAGATGATGAAATGCTCCGAGCTAAAAGGCAAAGAGAGATCTCACAACAAAGACTGTTAAGTGTTTGCTTTTGGATTGCATTGTGGGACTTTATGGGACCTGAAAATCTTAATTTACAATTGAAGTCACTTTTGCTTACATTTTTAGTAGTTAGAAACATTAAGTTGTATAAGTAATATCAATAGAAATAAAATAAAATAAAAAACTACTAAAAAGGTCAATCAAATTTTATTGAACTTTTCAACATTAAAATTTTCAGATCAAAGATCAAGGTCAATAATCTAATTCAAAAGAGTAAACTGATGTACATACCCTTGAATCACAAAATTGAAAAAACTTTTTTTTTTTTTTTACAAATGAACTAATGATAAATATTTTTATAACATTTATTAATCTTAATGCTAATCACAGCACTATAATAGTTGAAACAAGGGGCAATTTTCTTTTACATTTACTTTCATAAATTAGATTACTTGAAACACACTAGTCATCTTTATACAAGCGACAAATATACAGTTGGTGTATGAATTGATAATGCTATATTATTGTGTATTATATTCAATGTGTCTGTGTGTACAGTGCATCCAGAAAGTATTCATAGCGCTTCAATTTTTTCACATTTTGTTATGTTACAGCCTTATTCCAAAATGGATTAAATTCATTTATTTCCTCTAACTTGGCAATGTGAAAAATTGTTGCAAATTTATTAAAAATAGAAAACCTGAAAAATCACATGTACATATGTATTCACAGCCTTTGCCATGAAGCTCTAAATTGAGCTCAGGTACATTCTGTTTCCACTGATCATTCTTGAGATGTTTCAGCAGCTTAATTGGAGTTTACCTGTGGTAAATTTAGTTGATTGGACATGATTTGAAAAGCCATACACCTGTCTATATAAGGTCCCAGGGTTGACAGTGCATGTCAAAGCACAAACCAAGCATGAAGACAAAGGAATTGTCTGTAGACCTCCGAGACAGGATTGTCTCGAGGCACAAGGCTAGGGAAGGTTACAGAAAACTTTCTGCTGCTCTGAAAGTTCCAATGAGCACAGTGGCCTCTTTTATCTATAAGTGGAAGATGTTTGGAACCACCAGGACTCTTCCTAGAGCTGGCCGGCCATCTAAGCTGAGTGATCTGGGGAGAAGGGCCTTAGTCAGGGAGGTGATCAATAACCCGATGGTCACTCTCTGAGTTCCAGCATTCTTCTGTAGAGAGAGGAGAACCTTACAGAAGGACAACCATCTGTGCAGCAATCCACCAATAAGGCCTGTGTTCAGCAGCAGGAACTGGAAGAGTCAGGATAGAGGGAAAGATGAATGCAGCAATGTACAGAGACATCCTAATTGAAATCCTGCTTCAGACGGCCCTTGACCTCAGACTGGGGCGACGGTTCATCTTCCAGCAGGACAATGACCCAAAACACACCGCCAAAATATCAATGGAGTGGCTTCACAACAACTCGGTGAATGTCCTTGAGTGGCCCAGCCAGAGCACTGACTTAAATCCTATTTAACATCTCTGGAGAGATCTGAAAATGGCTGTACACCGTCGCTTCCCATCCAACCTGAGAGAGCTTGAGAGGTACTGCAAAGTGGAATGGGCAATAATTCCCCAAAACAGGTGTGCCAAGCTTGTGGCATCATATTAAAAAAGTTGAGGCTGTAATTGCTGCCAAAGGTGCATCAACAAAGTATTGAGCAAAGGCTGTGAATACTTATGTACATGTGATTTTTCAGGTTTTTTATTTTTAATAAATTTGCAACAATTTCAAAAAATCTTTTTTCAGATTGTCATTATGGGGTATTGTGTGTAGAAGTTTGAGGAAATAAATGAATTTAATCCATTATGGAATAAGGCTGTAACATAAAAAAATGTGGAAAAAGTGACGCGCTATGAATACTTTCCAGATGCACTGTATATGTATGTATATAAATATACACACACATTGAATATACATATATGTGTTCAGTTAAATATCCAGAATGACATGTCAATGTGTTGCTTTAAATTTTGGAGAGATTAAGAAGTTAAATTGAATGCAAGAAATCATAATTGCAAACTTGATGGGGCATAACAGTGTTAGGGGCAATTGCAACACTTAAAATGATTCATATTAACCCACTGTATTTCAAATAAACACCTACCTCTAAGTAATCACTTTACTGCTGTATTATCTAATAATGTTCCTTAAGATTGGTTTTGTATTTGGTCCATATTCATTTAGATCTCGAGCATCAAATGCATTTAAAAAGCAAAAGTCTATTTCTATTTTTGCTAGGCAACTGTTTAGCTGAAAATACATTTTAGTTATTTAAATATATATTTAACTTGATACATTAATCAACTGATCAATTAACATCAAGTTTAAAACATTTTTTAAAACCACATTGAACTGAAATACTAACAAATAGACATAAAAGAATAACCAATGAGATCAATACATTATTAATGACATTTAAAAAAAAAAGATTTCAGTCTAGTTGTTTGTGATAGGAGGAATTGATTGTGAATTCCCCCATTACAATTGCTCCTGGTTTCCCCTAATATATGTAACATATAACACCGCAGTATACTGGGTTTGACAATATAACATTTTACCATACTGTAGATTCCTGGAATAGCATCTGCCCAGAGGATATAGAGCAAGGTTTCGGTAATTTGCTTCCTTTTTTTCTTCCCCTTGTCCTCCATTCCATGTCAACTAGACCTCTGTGTACCTAGCCTTCAGAATATTTTAGGTTAAAAGTTACTGTGTTTATATACTTGTGTCTATTTGTGCGGGTCTAGGTGTCCTGGAACACAGAGCCAGCGAACAAAGCTGGAGCGGACGCAGATGGAGGGAAGTGAGGACAGGGTCACAGCGACCAATCCCCCCAAATCCCCCCAGACTGAGATAAAGGAAGACACGCCATCACCACCTGCTGGATCCAATGCATGCAACAATGCTCCTACATGGACAGAAGAGCCTGGTATAGACAACCCTGCCTTTGAAGAAAGCACCGAAGAAGACAGTTAGTAGCCTAAGTATAACTTTCATCATTTGAAATCCACAGTTAATGTTTATAGAGCTGCATTAGCACGTGTTGTTAGTTAAAGGAACCCTCCACTTTATATGAAAATAGGCTAATTTTAGTGAAATAGGCTCGCTCTAGTCCCCTAGAGTTAAAAAGAAATGAGCCGAATGAGAGTTCCTAGCCATATCGGCCTAGAAAAACAAAAAATCATTTTCCGTTGGTCTTGGTACACAATCCAGTTACAGAAGTATCAAGCTTTAAATGGGAAAATTATCAAAATTATTTAAAAAAAGTTTTTTAGCAATATGCTAATGGTCTAATCCGATTGAATGATTTATGCTAAGCTAAGCTAACAGTGCTTCCACCAGACCTGGAACTCAACTACCACTAGAAACCCAACTGTTTAACTCTAGGTGACTTGTGGACAGTGGAGTATTTCTTTAACACTACTGTAATAAACAAAACAAAAGAATACAAACAAATACTGGGCGAAATAGTTCACTTTGCTCAGATGGACCTAATCTTATCAATTCCTTCTGGAAGTGTTTTCCCAATCAGCCAATCATATGGCAGCAGCTCATGCATTTAGACATGTAGACATGCTCAAGATGATCTGTTAAAGTTCAAGCCGGGCATCAGAATGGTGAAGAGGTTGGTTTAATTTGCTTTGAATGTGACATGGTTGTTGGTGTCAAAAATTGCTAATCTATTGGGATTTATATGCATAACTATCTTGAGGGTTTTCAGAGAATGTTCTGAAAATTGAAAATATCCAGTGAGCATCAGTTCTGTGTGTAAAAAGACCTTGTTGATGTCAGAGGTATGAGGGGAATGACGAAACCAGTTCTCAAATAAGCACTCATTAAAATGAAGGATGCACAGAAGAGCATCTCTGAGTGTTCAAAACCTTGAACTTAAAACCGATGAGCTACAACAGAAGAAAATCACACTGTTGTCAGATAAAAACAGAAAACCGATGCTATAATTCACAAGAGCTTGCAAAAACTAGACAATAGATGATTGAAAAGGGTTGCCTTGTCTGACAAGTCTCAATCTTTTCTGCAGTATTCACACGGCAAGGTCAGAATTTTGTGTAAACAACATGAAAGGATGGGAAAATCCTCCCTTGGTGCTGTATTATCAATAGTGCAGGCTTCTGTTGATGCTGTAACAGTATGATGAATTATTTCTTGCCACATTGAGCCCCTTATTATCAGCTGAGCATAGTTTTAAATGCCACAGACCCCCAGAGTATTGTTGCTGACCATGTCTATTCATTTATGACCGCAGTGCACCCATCTAGTGATTGCTACTCCCAGCAAGGCAAGCTCAAATAACCACAAACTGAGTTCACTAAACTAAAATGGCCTCCAGAGTCACTAAAACTCAATCCAACAGAATCCCTTGGGATGTTTTGGAAGATTCACATAAGATTCAAAAAATCTGCAGAAACCGCATGACAATATGGACAAAAGTCACCAGAAATCCCATTGTTAAACACAATTATTAAAAAAAAAATGCTGACAATGTAGGCTGATGGGTTTAACAAAAAGCAAATCATATCAATTAACAATGCTGAAGTCTTTAACGGTTTATTAGTCAGCATAAAAAAAATTTTAATTATCCTATAGAGAGAATGAATGGGATTTTTCTTATGCAACAATAGTGTTGGATGTTTCAAATTAGTCAACATGCCCAAAATTACTATTATGTAAAGAGTTGATTCCAGTAAAGATGTACATAATAGACACATGTTGTTAAGCTAACACAATATTATGCGCTAAAATTAGTTTGTTGGGGAGGGAATGAAATTGACCTATATTTTTTTCCTCAAAGGTGTCCATGGTCTTGAGTGTGCTCTTCCACGTGTGAAGCGTCCTCTCAGCAACCCATGCATTCATCTTCTCCGCACTGGCAGTTCAGCTTCTTCAGGATGGGACTTTGTTGAAACTCTTCCTCTTTCTGCTGAAGAAGGTATCATTTCATCCTGTCCTACACTAAACCTGTTTCTATAAGATGAAATGCCTTTGATATTTTTACTGTGTGCCTTTTCCTTCAGGTTGTGTAAAACTTCCTTCTCTACCTGAGGGAGAAATCACTACTATTGAGGTTCACCGTACAAACCCCTACTCGGAGATGGGTATAAGTATTGTGGGTGGAAACGAGACTCCCTTGATAAATGTGGTAATACAGGAGGTGTACCGTGACGGTGTTATAGCCCGAGACGGAAGGCTGCTGGCCGGGGACCAAATACTTCAGGTACTGCCGCTATGCTTCGAAGGATGTGTCTGATTAAAACAGGCATTTTCACTGCTATTTACAGATCGGCCTTGATACTTTAATCAATCTCTAAAAAGCTCTAATGAATACTGACGGCAGGATCACTATCTGCATGAATAGATGCAGCTTTTTTACCTCAGATACAAAGCAGCATTCTTTTAACTGCCATTCACTAAAATATGTGACCTACTCACATCAGTTTAAGTCAGTCTGACCCAGAAAGTTAAGTTGCATGTAAAATGTAAGGATTTTTGGTTTTGAATGGTGACTGGTGTTGACGGGTCACGGTCTCTAAAGAGTACAAATACATTTAAGACACTTTTGACTTTGAATAGAATTAGGAGATTTATTCAAAAGTACTATTCTGTAAAAAATAAATGAAAATAATTAAATAAAAGTTACATAAATTGTTTTTTTTTTCAGCAAAATTGTATTTCAACTTGACGTTCTTTTATTTCTATTCATTTGGCAGGGGAAGGGGGATGAATCATAGGTTTCCACAAAAATATTACTTAACAACTACGATAAGTAATTTGACTCAGCATATCAGAATGATTTCTAAATTCTGTAATAAGTTTACACTATTTTTTTTTTAAGTATTGGTAAATAATTGGTAATAAAGCGTAAGATACTTTAACAAAAAAAAATTTAAAAAACGTACTGACCCCAAACTTTGGAAAGGCAGTGCATTTTAAATATTTTTAAATTCAGAAACAAACTAAATTAAAATGATAATACAAGAAAGACTAAAGTAAAACATCAGATGCATTTTGTAGCTGACTTATAGATTATTTACACATCATACCTAATGTTTCATTTGATTATTATTCTCAATATAATAGCTGAAATTTTACAATTTAAAATTAACAGCTATATAAAACTGCCCGTCGAGCTTTTCACATACATCAAACTTATTTACTTTTACCCTAATATTACTCTTCTGTGTGCAGGTGAACAATGTAGACATCAGTAACGTGCCCCATAACTTTGCTCGCTCTACACTGGCCCGTCCCTGCGCCACCCTTCAGCTGACGGTTTTGAGAGAGCGCCGCTGCTCTGCCAGGCCACCTGCGGCAACTGCTTCGCCCAAGGGCAGCCCTGCCAGCATACGCATCACCCTGCACAAGAGGGAATCATCAGAGCAGCTGGGCATCAAGCTTGTGCGGCGTACAGATGAAGCCGGCGTCTTTATCCTGGATCTGCTGGAGGGAGGCTTGGCTGCGAAAGACGGGCGACTCTGCAGCAACGACAGGGTGCTGGCCGTCAATGAGCATGACCTGAGACATGGCACGCCAGAGCTGGCAGCTCAGATTATACAGGTAAAGAGAAAAAGCATGTGTGGGGAAGGTCAGGTCAAGCAAACCTTTTTAACTAACTTCTTAAATCCCAGTATTAAAAGTATATACATTTTTGTTTAAAAGTTCAAAAGAATACTAAAAAACTAATCTACAGTAAAAAATGGATATTTATTCTGAATTTTGGATTTTTATATATCAAGTGGACAGAGATTGTAGGAAAGGTAACTTGAAGTAATAAGTGTGTGTGTGTGTGTGTGTGTGTGTGTGTGTGTGTGTGTGTGT
>CAIGQW010005871.1:14974-31436 GCA_903798125.1 Danio choprae
GTGTGTGTGTGTGTGTGTGTGTGTGTGTGTGTGTGCGTGTGCGTGTGAGTGTGTGTGTGTGTGTGGGTTTTTGATTTGTGGGGGTGTGTATATTTATATTTTCCAATAATATTATTTTTTCAGTTTTAACTATGTTTCTAATTTCCGTTAGTGTGAGTGATTATTTGTATTTTTGGGCAAAACTTCAATTAATGAATTTTTTTTTTAACAGTTTGAGACAAAAATAGATAAAAATCATTTAAAAAAATCTATTTTGTCAGCAATTAAACAGTATGATTATCAATATATTCAAAATCTTAAACAAAAACATCCATAGATTTAAATTAAAGGCCATATCTACAGCCTGGAAAACCAATAAACAACCTTACACCCTAGCGACCACATAGCATCTTTATATTACCACATAACTCATATTTTCTTTTTAATAATATATATATTTCCCTCTACTAAATATTCCTCTTATAAAACAGCTGTTGTCAAATCTCAGTGCTTGTTTGGGACATTAGGACACACTCTGCTGCCCTGCTCAGAGGGTAATGTGATTGATAGTATCTTTATGTCTACGTGAGCTGCTTTTTCCCCATCTGGCTGCCCCGATCACAGAGAAAGGGCAACTAAAGTGTTATTAAGAATAGCACTGGCAGATAGCAGACCTCTATAAGAGTATTAGGTATTTATACGACCGCCTACTGTCATCTTTATAGGCTAGTGGAGAAAGAGTCAATCTGCTGATTAGCCGGTCCAGCAAGCAGACTATGGCGGTGCACACAGGCTCCACCTTGACCAGGGACATTTGGAGCCATGATCACATCCCGCCGCTTCCCAGTACTGCGACCCCAAGTCCCGTCCCCAGTCTGCACCTTGCCAGGTCTTCCACCCAGAGAGTGAGTACACACGCCTTGCGGCCAAGTCTGTTTGTGTTGCAGAATCTATTTTAGCATTGTGGAGACGTAATTAGGGAGCCCTATTTACGAAGCATCTGGGTAGCCTCCAGTTTTCCATGAGTTCAGACCACAACCTTAATTACTCCTTGTTGGATCTATTATGAGATCAATTCGGAAGTACAGCTGATCCCGTTGGGATGACGAACAGTGCTCTACAGAGAGCAGATCAGAGTGTCAGTTTAGAAACGGACTTCCTTTTTCTTTATCCCCACCTCAGACACATTTAGACTCGATGCTCTGCTGCTTGTCTAATATGAGTGTGTGTTGCAGGATCTCTCCCAGTGTGTGAACTGTAAAGAGAAACACATCACTGTGAAGAAGGAGCCTCATGAGTCTCTGGGTATGACTGTGGCAGGAGGACGGGGCAGCAAAAGTGGGGAGCTGCCCATATTTGTGACGAGCGTCCAGCCCCATGGCTGCCTGTCACGTGACGGACGAATCAAACGTGGTGAGAGACATTTATAGGCATCAAGCCTATTGACTTGAGGGATCATGTTACAAAATCTAAATTTCAATAATTCCTACCCAAACAGTGAGGTCTGCTTGAGTTCTGTGTTGTTGTGAAGAGTTTCAAACTTTGCAAATCCAAAGATCTAATATACTAATACATATGCAACTCTTTATATTCACAGACATAACCAACAATTGTGAACTTTTTTGTGAGTGCTTTTGACATAAACGTGTGTGTAGTTGACAGGAAAGAGGACTTAAATAATATTCTGACAGCCATCTTTCAGTCCTCTCATGAAACCCTATATTAGGAGTTTAAACTGACTAGGCTTTAAAACACATAGAGATGTGTTTGTTGTTTCTAGAACAGACAAGGCACAAATTGTAAAGGTACAGTGCTTTCCTAAAGCAATGTGAAGCAGCAGCTCAATTACATTTAAAAATACATACATTAGCCTAGTGGGCAGTACACTGAAATATAGCACAACTGTCCTGTGGCCGTGCTGAGTTTCATGTTCATGTGAAGGCATTTCTCGATTCTCTTTTGGTTGTAAACCTTCAAGCTTAAAATGAACAAAGTTTTACCAAAAATTCAAATACAAAGCAAAACATCTTTGGGAGTAAATAATCTGTTTAATGTTACTGTGCTTGTGTGACGTATAAGCTAGTGGTGACGTATGATGATGTGTGATTGTATAGAAGTGGTGTACCATTTCTTAGCGGAATATTTTCATTTCTATCCCTTCACAATCTTTTTAAGGGCCAATGGTAAGGCGTAGGCATACTGTAGGTGTAGATGTATAAAATGGAATTGGAACTGGGCCATTATATTCTGTCCTATCATGATAAAGACAAAAATGCCAAAATTACACCTTTTTGAAAAAGGTATGTACAGTACATTAAAATAGTGTTTTTGCTTTGACCCAAAAAAGGGACATTTACAGCAAGGCATAATAAATGATCCATGAGGTATTATAAGATAAAACGTCATAGACACATACTGGGAACACCTGGGGCTTATATTAAATCCTGCAAAAAAATATAACAGGACCACTTCAAAGTGCGTTCCGCTTATTAAAGTAATTTATTTATGAATCAGTGTATCCTGGCTGCACTGTGTGTGTACTAAAAGGAATAATTAGAAGCATTCACTGCAAATCAAAATACACTGACTGTGCGAAATGTTTGAATCACTAAAAACACCTGACTCAAAATACTTTGTACAGGAATCAGATTATACTGGTTGTACTATATGTGTTAGATTTGTTTCAGTTAACAAACGTCTTTTAGGGGAATTATACTGCACTAGCTATGCTGTAAGTGTTTGTTCACTCAAAAGAATTGGAATAATTTGTTCTATAATTGAACAACTGGACGTGCTATACACTTTCATGCTGTAGATTCACACGACATCATAAAGTTTGGTCATTTATTTTACATTTATATTTACGCATTAGACATTTTTGTATCCTAAGTGACCTACATTGCAATTTATTCAGTTTTTGCTTTCCTGGGTATTGAACCCAAAACCTTGGGGTTGCAAGCATAATGCTCTACTACATTTCAGCTACAGGGAGGCCTGGAAGGCTTTTAGTTCTCTGTCTATAATAAACAGTTTCTGTTTCAGAAACATTCTGTTCTGTGTTTATAATAAATAAACAAAAAGAAAAGTGCATTGAAACAATATGTCTTCATAGGGCTTCAGCCCTTTTGCAGTCCTCTCTCTATAGAAGTTTGAAGTGTCTCTGTGGTCTCTTATTGCTTAGGGGATGTACTGTTGAGTATTAACGGTCAGGATTTGACCTACCTGAGCCACAGCGAAGCAGTTGGCACCCTGAAGTCCAGTGCCACATCCTGCTCTGTTCAGCTGAAAACACTAGAAGTAACCATGGTGGAAGAGCCAGGTCCAGATGAAGAGCTTCTCCCTCCACACGAAAATGACTACGATGCAAGCTGGTCACCATCATGGGTCTTGTGGCTTGGGCTTCCCAGGTAAATCTGATTTTTTAGAGATACGCACATAAGGTTTTTGATGAATGAACACATGACACAGGACAATTAAGCCTGGGACACACCAAGCTGATGCCAAAAAACTAGCGCCAACAAAAATCAACTGTGTTGTCGACTCATCTGGACCAAAAAGCAGTCCGCGAACATGCCAAACAAACAGCAGCAGACTGAAACAATAGCACGAGTTCCTAGCCTGCATGATGATGGCATGTCCTTCCACATCAGCAGGTGGCAGTAGTCAGTTTTCTCATTCCACAAAGGGAAACAGGAACTTGGGATGCGCACAGACAAGCCATAAACAAAGTAGCATTTGAGTACCATTTTTACAGAACAGTAGCCAAATAGTTTATATAGTTTTCAAATATTTAAGAAGTGCAACAAAGTTACAGCTTTATTTGTGTGTTCCCTCTTGAATACTCATACTATCAGAATACTATCAGAATACTCTCCTTTGCCAATGCTGATTCTACATGCTAACTCACTTTGACATTAACTCGATGAGAGGAGATGTATGGAACACACCAAACAAACTAGCTGGGGAGATGCTGTGCAACAGCCCGACAGTCGACCGCTGGCTTGGTGTGTCCCGGCCTTTAAAGTGGATGTACCTTTGGTTTTCCAGACTCTCTTCAAACTCCACTGGGAGGCTTAAAATAGCATCCTCACTTTGCTGAGCACTGATCCAAAAAACCCTAAAATAGTCTGTTTCTGTTTCGGTTCACCTACTGTTTGTAATCCAAATTTGAACGGAAACAACTTTTAAAGGATAAAATACTGTTATTCTGGTGACTTGGACGCAAAAATATCTGTAGTGTTCATGTGTTTTGGATCAGCAGCTTTATGCATCGCTAACCCATGAGAGGATTATGGCCGTGTTGTGATGTAAACATCAACAGCTGCAGATTATCAGATGAAGCATACATGTGGAGATAACTTGCTCCTAGCCCATTTTAGCCCAGTTGCAGGTCATTCAGTCCAATCTCATTCCTTGCTTTTTTTTGGTCTGCCTTCACTTCTGCCCTTCACAATCCATCCCCTTTGCTTTGGCGCCCTTGTGTTTCCTTCTCCCTTCCTGTCATTGTGCCAAATTCTCTATTTCTGCCAGGCCAGTACATTGGCATACAACAAGCGTCAGTTTTTCTGTTTCTCCATCTCAATCTCTCATTTTTTCCCTAGTTTTCGAAGCAAATTGACTTTTTTTCTCCACATTGGTGATAAAATGTGATGATGTTCACTTACGTTTCATTGGTTCTCTGTCGCAGCTACCTGCATAGCAGTCATGAAATCGTCCTCCGCAGGAGTCACCCTGGCAGCTGGGGCTTCAGCATTGTTGGAGGTTATGAGGAGAACCACAGCAACCAGGCATTCTTTATCAAGACTATCGTCCTTGGAACACCCGCATACTACGATGGCCGTCTAAAGTGAGCAAGCACAACAAAACAAACAATAAACAATGACCTAATGTTTTATGGCTAGATGAAACAGCACTTTCAAATGCTCTCTATTAAAATGTGAAGAAAAAAAACTATTCAAAATCTTTGGCCATCAGTGTTTTATACCAGCAGGCTACATTACAGGCCTCAAACAACTGCAAGAGAGTTTAAGCTGAAATAACAGATAGTTGCAAGACAGATTTGGCAAAAGCACTTTGTGGAATGTCAAAGGTCACTGAGTAAAGCCAGTCACAGTCATATACAAGAGTAATTTGCCATGGATTCCCAAGATTTTCCTATGGGGTTTTATGAGAAAATATCTGTGGTTAAAGGTATAGTTCACCTAAAAAAATTAATTCTGTCATAATTTACTCACCCTTCACTTGTTCTTTCTTCTGACACAAAGAAAGACATTCTGAGAAAGTTTAAAACCTGTAACCATATACTTCCATAGTATTTGTTTTTCCATACCATCTATGAAAGTCAATGGTTGCAGGTTTTCAGCTTTCATCAAAATATCTTTAGTGTTCAACAGAATAAAAAACCCCTCAAAGGTTTGGAACCACTTGAGGATGAATAAATAGTGGATAAATGTTCATTCCTGGATAAAATATCCCTTTAACATAACATGAGAACACTTGAACGTTTTGCTCTACAATGTTTCACTCATTTAAACAGGATTTCTGAAGCTGTTGAGTGTATTAGTAAAGAAATGTATTTTAAATAAGTTACTAGACAAGAATGTTTGAGGTCCAAGTTTATGTTGTGGAACTAAATACTGAAATATCATCAAGTTGTGTTTATGAAGGTAATTTACTCACCAAATGTACCCCTATTGTAAAAACCCCCAATACAAAATTTCAAGGGAACCCACAGCAAATTAGTCCTTCAGGTTCTGTCAGAGTTTATGCACAATGCTGAGTTCAGTGCGCTTGTGAATCCTCTCAATGTAAGTGTAAATAGGATATCATTCATTTTCTTTTCGGCTTAGTCCCTTTATTAATTTGGGGTCGCCACAGCAGAATGAACCGCCAACTTATCCAGCATATGTTTTATGCAGCGGATGCCCTTCCAGCTGCAACCCATCACTGGGAAACATCCATACACACTCATTCACACACATACACTACGGACAATTTAGCTTACCCAATTCACCTGTACCGCATGTCTTTGGACTTGTGGGGAGAACATGCAAACTCCAGAAATGCCAACTGACTTATACTGATTATAACTGACAGCTTTTTAGTGATCATAAAGGAATGCACTTTCTAGGCTATGTACTGCATTTATTCACAATTTGAAATGTTTTTTTAATGCTTATGAGGGAACCAACGTCTGTGTTGGCTGCCAACCCTCAAAAAAATGATTTTTGCTGCTTGTTCAAAGTAATTTTTTTAAATGAGCTGAAACAACACAATTCTTGAGCTTTTTTTTGGGACAACTTGATTATGTTATGTTCAATCCACGAACATTTGTTAACTTAATCGATTTGTGTTGGGACAAGATAAATGAATTGTGCGGAATCCTGCATTGTTACAGAAGTTTCAGAAGTGACGTCATCATGTAAATGTGGGATTGGTGTCAGATCTCTAGCACTGAAATTGCATTCATACTGCATTCAAATGCTCAAACGATTTCTTTTTCCATCCAGGTGTGGTGACATGATAGTGGCTGTAAACGGTCTGTCCACAGCTGGCATGAGTCATTCTGCCTTGGTGCCCATGCTGAAGGAGCAGCGGAGCAGGGTAGCGCTTACTGTCGTGTCCTGGCCAGGAAGTCTGATCTAACTCCACTAGGACACCATGCCACACCACAGGCAGCACTCATATCTGTGTCTTCTAATGGTCTTATGTGTTCTACTCTCTGCCACGGAGGCACCATACTGTCAAAGCCAGAGTCTCAGAAAAAAAACAAAAACGAATGCTTTTACTTGATGCTGAATAAACCAGGCCTTAGAAAACCTGCCACGCCCATGAGGCTTTTCCCCCTCTGGAGAGCAGCCTTAAGGTCTCCCCTCACCATGCCGATCAGCAGTCCACTCTACCGGAGGTTTTATATTCATGTTATCTCTAAATGTGATCTACGTTTGTGAATGTTTGTGAAAGAGACAGAACAAACAGTGTATGTATGCGTGCAAGTATGAATGGATGAATGTGCACAGCTGTTTAATAAATCTTTCCCAGTGAGGATGCCAGAGTTAAGCCTCAGTTGATGTGTAAAAATGATTCTAAAGACATTTATAGTCCGATTTGATCTGGACTTTTTTACTATACGTTAAGTAATCTACTAGTAGATTACTCTCTAATGACAAGTCTAATGTTAAAATGTTCCAACTCTCCCGAGACAGAAATATGGGATAGATATATTTGCTTTTTTTGAAAATCTTTGAAACGATTAGCAGAAATCTCTCAGAGGATTTTAGCTACAATCTTTGGGCAAGTGTTCAGGGTTTGGCTGGTTAAGCGTGTCCCCGTTAGCTCCTGCTGGTAAATGCCATAGCTACACCATCTGGCTGGAAAAAAGGAAGGTAACCTTAATATAATTTCATTTATTTATTTATTTTTATGTCAGTACATAGAATAAAAGGACTTTTGCATGAATTTTATTTTTTACTAAAAATGCTAACTTTTAAAAAATGTAAACATTTTTTATGGGGGGGGGGGGGGGGGATATGGGGGTAGAAGTTTGCATTACTTTGGTCCCCTTGACAATTTCTCTTAAATTTTGAAATACAAAACATGTTGGCAGAGACCGTGAATATAAATCTCACCTAACATGTAAAACTCATCTACTTATTCACAAACTTGTCAGCTTTTATTCCAGTACAGAATTTCAGGAAACACACGTTCATTAGTGAAGACAATTATCCTTAAAACATGCAAGAACCAAAATAAGTGAATGCTTTATTGTAATAATCCAAACACTAAATTGAAAACTTAAGCTATTTGTCAAGGAAATCCAGGTGAAGCAAATTTCCAGGTGGGCTTAAGGCTGACTTACCTCTCACACAGAGGAGAAACTATTTAATAAAAATAATCCCTAGCATTATAAAATGCCAACCAACTACCAGTCAGAGAGAAGGCAATCATGAATTTATTCACCAAAAGAGTTGCAGCAGTGATCATTTATTTCATAAAGTGAGCTGAACTGAAAATGGTTTATAAAATAATAAATTAAATAGCATAAACTATGGGACAGAATGGAACAGTTTCTGGTGAAAGTTAAGGCAAGGGCTTCTTTGGAGTCTTGCTCAAGGACACTTTTTGAAGGTGCTCAGACAGTTTGGCTGCATCAGACGTTTCAGCTTTGGATGTCTTCTTGCGTTTTGGCTTGACTTTTGGCTTCTGCAAGAAAATCAAATTCAGATGAGCATCTCCAAATTCACAATGTGCACCAATGAATCACATTTCAGGTTACCTGTAGTTTTGTTTTCTGAGGCATATGGACTACAAAATGCCTCTTTAAGCTTTCCTGTCAGAAGAAATGATTTACGTTAATTAAATAAAGATAACCCAACTAAAACTTCTAAACATTCTCGCTTCAAATAAATTAAAAAAAAAAAAGTGAAATTCTTACCTCCATAGCAAAGGCTTTACCACAACCTGCAAAATGGCAGGTGAAGTCACACTTCCCCTCATGAAAGACTAGAATGTGGTTCTCGAGGTTAAATTTTGTGGTGTAACTTTTTTGGCAACCCTCTCTGGTGCATTTAAACATGCGCCGCTCCCCAGAGTGAACAAACTTTTTATGCATTTGCAAAAAGCAGGCTTTGTGGAAGATCTTCTTGCATTGACCACATGGAAGGTTTACTGTAAACAAAGCAAAATTTAACATGTGAGAAGGTTGGAACTCATTTTCAAACCTGTAAGTAAAATGACCAAGCACCTCTGTGTGCAATCCTTCGGTGCTTCAGATACTCAGACCAAGTATTTCCTTTGAAGTTACAGTTCTCCTCAATACATGGGTAACCTTAAATTTAGGAGAGAGAGAGAGAAAAATTTAAGTCTCCATGAATCGGAAGCTGTGTGAGCAAACCAGCTTAATGTGGTTAGTTTTGATTTTGTATGTACTTAAAATAACTGTAAACTTATTAAAAATAAATAAATAAATAAATAAATAAATAAATAATAATAATAAACCTGTATGCTGCTTCTTATGTTGTTTTAGAGCTCTAGGGGAGGGAAATTTGTCGTCACATTCCTTGTAGTCACATCTGTCAGAATAAAGCAGGACTAACCAGTCAAAGAGGGAGAGAAAACACACACAATAATCAAAGAAATACTTACTCAAAAGGCAACTCCTTTGTGTGCTCACACGAGTGAATCTTTAGTTGCTTCTTCTTATGGAATTCCTTCGCACAGCCTTGATAGTTGCACTAACAAAATATTATAGTTTCAGCAAAGTAGAATTATTAACAAAAATAACCATGAATTAAACAAATCCTGACTCACTACATAATGCCGGATTTTGTTGTGATGAACCTGTGCAACGTGGTTCCTCAAGCTACCAGGAGTGGAGAACGCAGCTGAACACCCGCTGACTGAACACCTTGATCAGTTTTAACCAGTTGATCAGCATTTAAAAAATAAAATAAAAAATAAAAAAAAAGACAAAATGGGGCATAAATATCATAATTTGTGACTCGCATATAAACCAAGAGCGCTGCCCATCTAGACAACCTGTAAATAAATGCGGTCTACACTGGCAGCTTCAGAAGCTTTGTCAAATGAGCGATGTTATTCAACCTGAGAAGTTGGTTAATGAATCGGTTGCGTTAAGGACTCAATTATGATTCGGATCTTTTAACTCATTTGTCGCGACAGCAAAACGCAGTAAACCACACCACAGAAACACATAAAAACGTTATAAACATATCCAAAATTATACATATTGTATTTTTGCTGGAAGTGTGTGGACTCACAGGTAAGGTTTCTCTCCACTGTGGCTCAGTTGATGCCGTGTGAGCTGATAACGGGTGCAAAAGGTCTTCTCACAGTCTCCACATGCAAACGGCTTCTATATAATAAAACGACACATAAAACAGAACATGGTGAATAAAAGCACGAGGTAAAACCCACAACACGTCAGACACAAGAAGAGTTAATATCGGACACTAAATGAACACCTGAAATCCACACAAGATTAAGTTATTGATTGACGTCACTCACCAACCCCGTGTGTCTGCAGTAATGCACTTCCAACTTCCACAGCTTTGAAAACGTGGCTTTACAGTCAGCGAAAGTACAAGTGAAGTGTTTATTCGGGTCTTGGATTCTTTCTCCCATTCTAACTGATCATGAACTGCTGATTTCAGATGGTGGCAGGTCGCTCTTCGGCCCACAACAAACGAATTTCCCTTGAGCTACGTTTTATTGTGATTGGACCGTACCATCTGATTGCGCTGAGTAGTTTGTGTTTTACATTTTTTGCGACAAAATCCCACAGTGTTTTTTCTATTAGGATCATAATGAAAGATACAGCACGAACTGGTCTATTATTTTAACTTACTTATAGACGTTATCACGCTCTCTCACACAGCAGAAATGGCTTGCTCCTGATTTGAATCGAACTACCTGTTTATTTACTACCATCATAACGCATTCAAAATCGTTACTTTATTATACTTTAAGAAAGTAGTTTGGGATTTATCTCCTCAAGAATCCACGAGTGCATTTCAATGTTACTATATTTTACCACAGCATCGTTTTTTATACTAGTTTACTTTATTGAAATATGCATTGATGAGAATTTGTGTTTTAATATACCAGTTTATAAAAGTACAAATTGAAGAACATAATCTGAGCATTTCCAGTATTAAACACACTGGAATAAATGTAATGTATTTAAATTTCAGACTTTATGACACATGGTTATGCTTCTTAAAAGACTGCTAAATGTTTCATGCTGCAATTAATTAATTTAACAATTAATCAATTTGTTAATACCCACTTATATAGACTCTTTTATGTAAAGAAATGTTATTAATCTCCATTATCCATGCATCCACTAATGCAAATGAGGATTAATAAAAATGTAACAATTAAACTTTCAAATATAGAATTTGTTAGACAATAACCATGACATAGGAATAGAAAACAAGTAAATTAATAATGAATAAAAAATACAAGATATAGGTCTATATATCCCATCTGATTGTTTCCAATAAACAAACCATCATATTATTTTCCATGGTGATTGACATGTGGTACAACACCTGATAAACACTAAGCAACTGTTCACCTTCACAGACTTGTGATCGAGACTGAAGGTCTTTGGAATTGTCTGACAGAGATTAATGTGGATATTAAACTGTCAAGTGGCTCCATTCAAGTCTGTGTATGAATGTGTCTGTCTAGGGTGTTTAAAAGACCGCCTGGCTCCATCCATCACACACACACACACACACACACACACACACACACACACACACACACACACACACACGTGGAAATTACTGCCCTAATTGTAGTTTATCAGCCCCCGAGAACAGCCCGCTGATATGTATGATTTACTGCAGTCATGATTGCTCATATGTGTCCTAAGGTGATCATGCTTTATTTCAAAACTTGCTCACTGTAAACTATTTCTCATTTCCTACTTGCTGCATTTTGCCTGGAGGTGAAACAGGTTTTGTTTTTTCTGCAGCTTGGAGTTACCTGATCCAGAACTTATGCATTTTTCACAGGGTCCTTGCATTTAAAGGGACAGTTCACTCATTTACTCACCCACAATTTGTTTTTTTTTCTTCTACTGAGCACAAAAGAAGATATTTGATACAATGTTGGAAACCAGCAGCCACTAGATATGTTTCCATACACCTGTTTTTTGCACATTTTGGAAGATTGCAAAAAAAAATGTATTCACAAAAAACTAGAATAAAGATAAAACATATTATTCAATACAAAAAATAGTGCATAAATTATGATGGAAACCCATTTATCTAATAAATTCTAGTATGCACATTAAACAAAGGCATGTGATTGTTTTTAACAGATCATGTGAAAACAAATAATAATGTAATGGGACGACATTATTAGATAAACCAATGGGCAGACAACATCATCAGAAATGTTGTTTTGGTCACTCTAAAATCCCTGAGCCAAGTCCGTCATCAAAGTGGTTTGTTATTATTACCTCACAGAAATATCTTGAGCGGTCTCATGCCTTCAACATCCAGTTATCCAGTTATCATTTGCATTTTGCATTCATTGCATTCATCTTTTGTTGTGCAAGTAATTTATTGCGTAAGAAAAAAGACCCAAAGTGGCTTTTCCAACCACAGCAAATCCATTCTTTTTTATATTTGACAGCAATTTATCAGGAAGTGATGATTTTGTTCTCTTTGACTCACTGGATGGAAAACAGTTCTTTATTTGCATATATTTTATACAATATTCCAGTTTTGCATACAAGTTTAATTCGAATCTTTTGATGTAAGCATACTGACAGCCATAATACATCCAAAATACTAATAGGCTACTATAGACGTCAATAGCTACTCCTCAAAATATCTTTAAATAAAAACAAACTCAAACTAGTTTTGGAACAGAGCAGCACAGTGGCTCAGTGGTTAGCACTGTCGCGTCACAGCAAGAAGGTCGCTGGTTCGAGTCCCGGCTGGGCCAGTTGGCATTTCTGTGTGGAGTTTGCATGTTTTCCCTGTGTTGGTGTGGGTTTCCTCCGGGTGCTCCGGTTTCCCCCACAGTCCAAAGACATGCGCTAAAAGTGAATTGAATAAACTAAATTGTCCGTTGTGTGTGAATGAGTGTGTATGGGTGTTTCCCAATACTGGGTTGCAGCTGGAAGGGCACCCGCTGTGTAAAACATATGCTGGAATAGTTGCTGGTTCATTCTGCTGTGGCGACCTCTGAAATAGAGACTAAGCCAAAGGAAAATGAATGAATGAACAAGTGAAGGGTGACAATTCAGAAGTAAACAATCAAATGTGAAACTGATCATTACAAACAGCAAAACAATTTTATCAATCTCATCCAGACAGCGGACATTCCTGTCCTCACATCATCTGGTCTTGCAACGTCCGGTCAACCCTCCTGTGTTGGGGACTGATCAATAAAGCTGCCTCTCTGTATCTCAATGGCCATGATCTGTCCTGATAAGCAGCAGTAAGTAAAAAGACAAACACCAGCTCACATCCAAAACGCAGAGTTGATGACAATTGGAGTCTTGCCTTCAGTCTCCATTTTAGCCAGTCACCGTTATTTCACAGGGCTTTCAGAAAGAGTCAGAGACTGTGGCGGGAGAAGACAACATGATGTCTGGTTGTACTATCTCTGTACGCCGTGTTTGCTCGTCTCCCCTGGGTTGAGAGAGGAAAGTTAATGTGTAACACGGGTAGTCGATACGGCTGCTGTGCTGCTTGATGGCCTAAATCTCCGAGTGTCAGACAGGTATGATTAAGGACCTCAGGACTTGCCTCTGCCCACTCTGCTCTATCCCTTTTTCCTCTTTACCTCTCCTCTGTTTGCTTTGGTTAATTCAATCTGTGAGTCAGAGCCTTGCGGCAATGTTGCGGAAGCTACTCGATATACATGACAGGCTACAAAAAGATAGATTGGTTCATTGAAGTAATATAAAAACATTATTATCCAAAATTTATATTTTTATCTGAGCCGTATTTTAGCCAGACTATGTATTGTAGAGACTCAAACTGGTGAATTGCTGTTTTTTTAACTGTTCAAACTATTTACAAAACTGTTAAAAACTGATTCACTTGAATCAGTTAGACTATCTACCATTAAATATGACAATGAAGACCATCTATTAGACTCTCCAATGTTGCAGATGTGAGAAGACCATCTAAATAAATTTAACTGTCTAATAATTGTCCAGATTTGATTGTGATTTAGCATTTCATATGAAACGGGACCATACGAACAGGAATGAATGAAGACTGGAATGAATCTGATGAACCAGAGTCAGGATACATAAAAGAGAGAAAACCATACAAATAAACCAGTTCATTACAATGGATCCAATCATCCAAAATTAAACATGACATAGAAGACCATCTTTGAAAAACAATTCAATAGATTTAATCCGATCACCTAGGACCATACAAACAGCCTAATTAAATCCAGACTTACTTGCAAGAGAGAGAGAGAGAGAGAGAGAGTAACATATATACAAAATGATTCAATAGAAAGAATCTGATGATACAATGTGACTTGCAAGAAAGAGACATATGAACAAAATGATTCATTAGAATGAATCTGATGACCCAATGTTACTTGCAAGATAGAGGAACATATGAACAAAATGATTCATTAGAATGAATCTGATGATACAATGTTACTGGAACATATGAACAAAATGATTCATTAGAATGCATCTGATGACCCAAAGCTACTTGCAAGATAGAGGAACATCTAAACAAATTGATTCACTGTAATGAATTTGATGATCCAGGATTATTAGCAAGATAGAGGACCAAACAAACAAAGTGATTCACTGAAATCTGATGATCCAATGTTCCATACAAGAGAAAGAACGTCTGAACAAACCAATTCACTAGAATGAATCTGACGAACCAGCATTACTTGTAAAAGAGGGAGGTCCCTGAACAAAATGATTCACTGGAATGAATCTGATGATCCAGCTTTACATTTGAGAGGACCATGTAAACAAACCGATTCGTGAGAATTAATCTGAGGATGCAGCATTACAAGTGAAAGCAAGGAAAATACAAACACACCATTTTAGTAGAATCAATGTGAGAGAGGTTTCACCAAACTATCTGAATTGCCTACTACAAATAACAGAAAGAATATTTTAGTGTGAAACAATTCATTCATTCATTCATTCATTCATTCATTTTCCTTCGGGTTAGTCTCTGATTTATCAGAGGTCGCCACAGCGCAATTAACTATTTCAGCATAGGGTTTATGCAGCAGATGCCCTTCCAGCCGCAACCCAGTACTGGGAAACACCCACACACTCTTGCATTCACACACACGCACACACACACACACACACATGCACACACACACACACACACACTCATACACTACGGCCAATTTAGTTCATCCAATTCACCTATAGCGCATGTCTTTGGACTGTGGGAGAAAACCCACGCGAACACGGGGAGAACATGCAAACTCCACACAGAAATAACAATTGGCTCAGCCACGACTCGAACCAACAACCTTCTTGCAGTGAGGCAACAGTGCTAACCCCTGAGCCACCGTGCCGCTTTTGAAAAAATTTAGTAGAACAAATCAGACTTGCCAAAAGAGATTTGCACATATATAAACCAGATATAAATGTAATAATTTCATTAACTGCATAAAATCAATCCAAATTTAAAGACTCCTGACCTGTCTGATACTCAAATTTTTACTCAAAAAATAATTTTTCCTGCTTGTTCAAACTACTTATTTAAAATGAGCTGAAACAATTCTTGAGATTTTTTGGGGGACCACTTAATTGTTTTATGTTCAATCCACTTGTTACATTAACTTAATTCATTTACATTGGGACTGCATGAATGAATTAAGTTTAAGTAACTATCAACAACTTCATGGGAAAAAAATAGACACCCATAATCTTTAAGATGCAAAGATCTGGTCTTATTGGCCCGTCTATGGTAATTAATCAAAAGGGAAATTCCTCCACCATCTTCCTGATCAATACCAGGCCAAGATGTCACTTGTTGATTGATACTATTGATTATGACCTCTGCGAGACCTTATCACCTTCATCCCAATCCTCACAACTATCTAACAGCGGCACGATAGCAGAGCGAACAGGGCCAGCAGATAGACATACAATGAGGTTATCTAGCCGTCCTCACACATTCTCACAGTCACGCTATGACCTCTCAGCGTGCCATCCTAATACTGAGGCCAATTCCCAGACCTGCGTGTCCTCTGAGCACAGAATGAATAGACAGAGCCTAAAAACGGAAATAAGGTCGGATTCTACCCCATACTAGCAGCTAAATCTAAATCAGGCTGTGCTGCATATACATATCATCAAATGAAATTGTGCACGTGAAACAAATACTTGAGTAGTAGTCGTTTCTTATTCAATTCTGAAGAAGGAACTACTTTTACTCCTATTTTACTTTAAAAAGTACTAGTTAGATTTTTACATTTTATTTCCTCCCATTTGAAATGTGTTGCAAGTCATGCTTGGTGATCTTATAAGTGGATTAATAGTATTTTAATGATGTATCGACTATTATATAGTGACTTTTAAACAATAAATATTAGAGTTGAAGTCAAAATGATTTGCCCTCCTGTGATATTTTCTTTTTCTTTTTTGAAATATTTCCCAAATGATGTTTAACAGGGAAAGACATTTTTCACAGTATTTTTCTTCTGGAGAAAATCTTCATTGTTTTATTTTATTCATTCATTCATTTTCTTTTCAGCTTAGTCCCTTTATTAATCTGGGGTCGCCACAGCGGAATGAACCGCCAACTTATCCAGCATATGTTTTACACAGCGGATGCCCTTCCAGCTGCAACCCATCTCTGGGAAACATCCATACACACCCATTCACACTCATACACTACGGACAATTTAGCTTACCCAATTCACCTATAGGGCATGTCTTTGGACTTGTGGGGGAAACCGGAGCACCCGGAGGAAACCCACGCCAACA
>CAIGQW010005871.1:36436-55158 GCA_903798125.1 Danio choprae
CAATTAGCAATTTTTGTGGATCAGGGTAAACAAACCATTGACAACAAAGTGGTCTGAATGCAAAACTTCTCAGTTCTGAGAGACTTGTGTAAACAAACACTATTAGAAATAAACAGAGTCCCAAACAAAAAGGTCTGTGGTACAAAGAAGTTTATTTTGGTCAGCAGATTTATGCCATGAACTCGTATGGGATGGGCTCCAGAAGCTGAGGCTTGTTGTTCTTAGTGCTGACGAAGTGTGCTGGCCGTGGAGCAGCGGGCTGAAAAACAAGATAAAACCATCAAAAACAATGAAAGAACATCAGCCAGAGCTGTTATAGTGGTGCTTTTTCATTTTTTCAGTGTAATTATTAAAATGGCATTTTAACAACTTTAACCATTACACTCTTACATTTTTTTTTATTTGAAAGCCTAAATGTTAAATTCCCAGGACAGCAATCAGAATCAGCACTAGTTGAAGTCATACCTGGCGTTTCAGCTCAACCCAGGTGCCCTGCTTCTTGGCCTCCACTTTCTTCTTCTCGTTCTCCTTGACGCGCTGCAGGAAACTGTCTCTGCTCTTTGAGTGCTTAATATGCTCAATACGCACATTAATTCTCTTGGCCAGGATTTTGCCCCTAAGAGCGAAAACAAGAAGCGGTCACTTAAACAAGAACTGTTGATCATTTACAAGCATTATCAATGAGAGGCATGTTTCCATATTGACAATCCGGTAAAGGCATTAATGTGCCTCTCCAGGGTGCATAAGGATGATTGCTCTCCCCCATATGAATGACCACACAGGACACATGATGGCCCTTATGGCAAAGTGAATCTGGGGTGTTGCATATTAAAAACATTGTCTTACAGACAGCAAAAACACATTTCTGACTTGAGAACTTGACTATATTCATTTCCAAAACTTTAATCTGTAAACTGAATTTGTAAATGAAAGAAAGGCATCAACAGCAATATTCTTGGCAATATGGTTGTGTGATACTGGCAATAATTCCATCTCGATAATATTCTCACAATAATTAATCAAAATTTAGCAGAGTGCGTTTTGGTGCTAGTGGCTTGGCTGGTTTAGGCCTGTAGGGATAAAAATCATGTCCACACTAATATTCTTTCCATTTTGAAACGCATACTTCTCTCCATTTTGGAAAACACTCTCCAAAGTGTTTTTGACTGGTTTTGACTCATGTTGTGGACTGAAAACAAAAGTTTTTTTAAAACATTGGATTTTGTCATATGACCAACTCAGCCAATATGGTGAAAGACTAAATGTCAGTTTGCACAAGCTCCAGATTGCTTTTCTTCTAAAGGACACATTTACTCAGAGCTTTGGTTCTGGTACATCTTCCAGTCTATACTCTCATTCGCTTTTGCAACTTTATATACCAGTGTTATTTGCAGCAACAACTCCACCTCACGGTCGGCACATTTCTTGACATTTAAGAGTAAATAAACATCTGTAATGCGCAGTACAGGAATTTAAGTGTTTTCAGTCATTTCAGTGTGGATGACCAAATTTTGGAAAACTACTGAAAACTGAACTCAGAGCGTTTTCAGATAAAAATGCAGTTTTCAGTCTAAAATGCTCTTTATCTTTGCTAATGTCCCTCATTCACATTAAAGGATGAATGTCATTGGTTATCTTGCAAAAGTGCCCAGTTCTGGTGGAATAAAATCCTAAGCACTTGATTATTCACAAGGAGAATTACTTACATTTTCCCTTATGTAATGTAATCATTTACGCTGGGACTTGTAATCATTTTTATCTGTAATTACGCTTAAATGGTTTAAACCATGTCCATTGCTAAGATGGTTGGAGTGCAGAAAAATGAATTTGCAATGTCACAATTATGATGCATTGTGGTATAGGTAGCAGTCTCTAAAGCTTACAACGCAAATCTAACATTTCCCAACTGCACAGGTGAAAAAACACTATAAGTTAGACTGTACATTGATGCATGACAACTGCATTATGCCCAGATTACAATTCATACTATGCACTGTTATACTAAATAGGATGTTTTTAGTAGGTGTGAAAGACTAAAAATAAGTACCTACTCAAAAGAAAAGTGTGATTTCAATTGCAACCACTGCCTAAAAGTGGAAAGGAAAGCACCCTAAATAGTGACAGGTGATGGAAAATCCTTTTTTTTTTTATACAAGTGATTTTTTTCAAATCAAATAACTTATTAATAGATCATATCAGGGGTGCCCAAACTCGGTCCTGGAGGGCCGGTGTCCTGTGTAGCTTCCTTCAACACGTCTGTCTGGACATTTCTAGTATACCTAGAAAGAGTTTGATTAGCTTGTTCAGGTGTGTTAAATTGAGATTGGAAATAAAATATGCAGGACACCGGCCCTCCAGGACAGAGTTTGGGCACCGCTGGACCATATAGTTTTATTTAAAAACGAACCAAGTAACTGCAATTATCCAATGAATATTGAACTGCTGGCTCACTTTGTTGAAAAACAATTTAATTCTGGAACAAAGCACTGCGGATTGCATTCAAACATTAATTTAACGTTTAAATAAAACCTAAATCAAGTGGATTTGGCACTTAATGATTTAGTATTTTTTTCAGTTCGTCTCACTGACAAAAAACCTTTAGCTGCATTATTAACACAAATCATGTTTGGGGCAGTACTTACTTGACCTGCTTGTTGACAATGATGCCTACAGCATGCTGCGTAACATTATAAACGCGTCCTGTTTTGCCATGGTAGCATTTATGAGGCATGCCTTTCTGGATGGTTCCTGTGCCCTGGATTTTAAAATGAATAAATTGTAAATGAACTATACAACTTGCATGACCAGTTTAATGAGGGAAAAAAACATAACTAATGTGTTTTCTTGTGAAATACACTGCAATAATCTCATCTAAATGCTTCATATATTGTAACCCTTAAAACTTTACCTTGATATCTACAATATCACCCTTCTTGTAAATACGCATGTAGGTGGACAGTGGGATGGGGCCTGTTGTAGAAAGAAAATATGTGTCATGCGTAAAATGTTACATAACACTTAATTATAGAATAACAAAAATATAAACTCACCATGCTTGCGGAAGGGCCTGGCAAACATATACCTGGTCCCCCTCCTCTTGCCTCTGGTGTTAGTCATGATGCCTGATTACTGGGTAAAAAGAAATTTTAAAAAAATCCATTTAAAATAAATAAATGAAAGCACAAACAATATTTGAAACTTTTAAGTTAATTGAACTACATAGGAAAGTCAAATCACATTACTACAGACTGTTAAATTGTAGTTATGGTTTACAGCCATTGGTCAATACCAACTCTAAATTTAAAGTATAGTTACACAACATATCATAATGTACATTAGTTATATTACGATTATAAAAAGGCAAAACAAATTCAAGCTTTTAAACTTAGCTAATGTAGACAATTTTTTTGATATTAAAGCATCTCAGAGCCGGCCAACTTTAACGTTAGTTTATATACGCTGACAGCATCGACTTAAGAACCAATCTTTAGTCTCAAAAGTCATTTTATGTATCCGTAATCCAAATTACATGAACCTGGATTTTTTGGTTTTACAAAACCTTTATTTTTTTTTACATCCACGTCTCCCGCAGTCTGTGCACGCATGGCCCGCATGGAGCAGACACGATGAAGCTTGGCTTTATATTTTGCCATTTACAGCCTCTAAAATCGCATAGGACAACTTAATTCGATGGCATGCTGGATAGGGTATTTAAGGGGCGCTTTGTGGGCAATTTTGCAAAACAACAGTCTGTATTTAACGATTTAATACATAAAAACTGGAGCACATCTTACCCCCGGTTGCTCGCAAGATGGCGGGTACGGCGGAAAGAGAATGATGGGGTCCTGCGGCTCTTCCTTCAACCCGCGAATAGAAGGACTACTTATTTGCCTGAGTAAAATTGTCAGGGCAGTGCAGTGATGTCATCGCTATACATAAACAGTTTTTTGTTGATTGCTGTTTGACTATTTGCATTTCTTTTTAACCTGTCTGTGAGAGGATTTGAATCGGATATTTTATTTAAAACCAATATGGCAGGTTTTAATTAGCTGTTTTAAATAAAAAAAATGTTTATCCGAATTAAGTTCATGAACACGCTAATTTGTTTAATTAATTTTTTTTAAAAGCAGTAACTTACAGGATTACTTTTGAACGTGTCCGTGAGACTATTCGGTGGATATCTGTAATTATAATGATGAGCTGTGTAGATTTAATGTCATGTTAAATAAGAAGCTTCCAAAATGTTCGTTAACACTTATTTGCTTTATTTAAAAAAACAACGAATAAATGAAATTAAATCTTGACATGAATTCAGTAAATGAACTGTTGAACGTTTATTAAAAATGCAATAAAAGAATTCTTAATAATATCAGCAGTCTGTGAGCTTTTAAAATGTAGATTTATTCGATAATAAGGTCACTAGGTTAACCTAGTTATGTTTAAAAATAATAAAATCAATCAATTAAATGCGGACTTAATCTTCTTTAATTTCATGAAAACTATTAAAAATGTCAATAAATGAAATTAAATCTAATCATTAAATTAGCCTAGTATATATTTATATAAGTCTATTTAATTATGTAATCCTGCTTTCCAAATGTTGATTTAATAATAAGCTTTACAGGAGTAAAAACAACTTAATGAAAACTCTTACTTTTTGAATAAATTAAAGTCTGACATAAATGAGTTTTTAAAACTGCTCATAAAACCAGATCCTTTCGATTAAAAAAAAACTTTTTTTTTTTAACTCTAAATGTATTTTACAACAATTAGAAGATAAATAAATAAAATAACAAATTAATTCAATCATGACATAAATTAGCATTTTTAATTATACCCCCAGTCAATAAACTAATAAAAATGGTTGATTATTAATTTTTAAGTTGGTCAATAACAAACTTTTGTAAAAGTTTGTATGTCATTTACTAAGTTGAAATCAATTCAATTAAATCCTGATGAATGATATTACATTTATTCCACCAGTTCTCTTTGAAATTGAAATTCAGTGTAGTCTTAATGTTTTTATTATCTTGAATTTGGATTTTGTACTGTACAATAGTTGGCATGTATTAATATTGAATTTAATATTTTTAATGATATATTTAATTCTCTTTTATCTCATATGTTTTTTTTCTGTGACTACAATAATGACTTATCTATTTTCATAATAATCTGAATATATATATAACCATCGGTTGGGCGCTAAGACCCCGCAGATCTCCCTCTGGCAGGAACGCAGTCTGTCCTCACGGGGACTCCTCTTCGCCTCCGCGCGGTGATTGGGTGGAAGATGGCGCTGGGCGAATGGAAATCCTAATGACAGTTTCCAAATTTGCCTCTTTTTGTACCATGGTGAGTAAATATCTCTCGGAACACGGCTAATCGGACGCGCGTGATACTGTAATCGTTTGCGTGCGGCTTCAGTCGCGGGAATCGGACTCCTTGGATTGCCAGTTTTCCTCTGCTGCAGTTGCGAGCTGTCTTTATCCGTCTCTGTGTCGCTATGATTTTTGACTTGGGCCTAAATAATTACTGTTATTGACTAGATATACGACACAACCGTGTGGTCTGTATAACCCAACGCCAGGCTTTTAAATTCGTCCGTCCTTATAGGATTTGCTGAAGGCAGCAAACAGAGATCTGCTGCTAGCTGCTGAAGCTGAAGTGTCATTCAGCAGCACGGGTTATGATCGCGAGATGTGCTTAATAAGCGCGAGACAGTGACATCTAAATGATCTCTGGCGTTTATTTCTGTGTAATAAAGCGTTCGTGGTGATATTGTGTTGTGCATGGCAAACGTGAGCATCATGATGATGATGTAAAAGGCGTTCAGACAGTCAGTGTACCTGTGTAGTGCACCTTCAGTGCTAAGCTGTTGCCAGTGCGGTCACATCGTGATTTGATGGTCCCATCCCCTCTCTGCATCTCCGTGTCCAGTGTGTTCCTTCATAGCTTACTTCTTTGATCTGCGTTTTGATTGGTATTCACGTTTTTGTCGTTGTGTTTGGGTTTTATGTGTGTCGTAATGACGGTGGAGAAATGCTAATGCGTGCTAATGGAATTCTACCTCTTGAAATGGTGTGTGTATTTCATTCTACGGTTGTGTTTATGGTCACATTTGGATGTTTTTCTGAAAAATTGCGTTCCGTTTTTTAATAAGTGAATGCTTTAAAATGACTGAAAGTGTTTCTGGTGCATTAAACGTCATGGTAACCATAGTTTCCCCCCCACGAATGTTGTAGTTATTGGGTCAAAGACGTAAATGGGGTTTTAAGCGTCAAAACAGTAATACAGCTATAGCTACATATTTACCCCCTTTGTACATTTAAAGGTGTCCGGTTTAATTAAGTTTTTAAACGATATTTCTAAAAAAAAAATGCCTGTCATACATTTACTTTTATTTACAGATAAAATTTAGTGTAACAATAGTTTATGAACTAGCAGATCTTGTCAGGCAAATTTAAAAAGGATGGCAATCATTTGATGTTATTTCCCAATTAATTATTATTTGCTATGCTTCAAACCAATAGGTTTTACCTGTTTGTGTAAAATACATTTCTAATAATTTAAAGCAGACTAAAATATAGTATTTTATGTTTTTAAAAAGGTGCAGGTCAGAATAAGTATTTTTGTCATTAACTAAAATTTGTTGTTATGCAGAACTGAAATGGGACACTATTTCACTCATATTTTGACATCTTGTTTTTACAACAGTTATATAAAACATGACAGTATGAACATAAAGTCAAGGCCGAAATTATTACTCTAGTAGTATGAATAATTTCAGGCTTGACTGTATGTATAATATGTTTTCTATGTATATAATAATATAAATTTACTTTGTTCTTGACACTAATCTCATCTTTGACCCTAGTACAATTATAGTTAAAGGGATTATTCTCCTAAAACGTGTAATCTGCTATTCATTTACTCACCCTCAGGTCATTCAAGGTGTAGGGGACTTCACTAAAACTGTTAAAACCATTGTCCTCTGTGTTTTAAAGTGCAATTCAATGGCTATGCTGCCACTTTGAGAGTCCAAAGAGGCAAAACAAGATTAATACCTGTGACACCTGCCAATATATTGTGGTCTTATGATGTGAAATTATCAGTCTGTGTAACATTATTTCTATTAATCCACAGCCTTGGCAGATGGTTCGGAGTGTGTTCACAACGATCTGAGCTAATATAAAAAAGTTACCATGTATGTTTGGACTGCACATATATCATTAATTGTCAGGAAGCTTGAGCTCCAGCCTGTCATGAATGCACTCAGACTGTGATTTAAAGCCAATAATGTTATAAATGATTCAGTTTTGTGCATATTTGGCTTCATAAAAACTAAATGTATTGTCAAGAGCCATGCTATTAATTTTATGTTGCCTGTATAGTTTGTTTTTTAACTCTCAAAGTGCAGTTTCAGACTTGCAATAAATCAATTACCAAAGACTAGTTTCATCAGCAAATATGGAAAAAAAAGTCGCCTACATCTTGGATGAGTTATGGGTAAATTGATTCATTTATTAATTAATTAAGAAAAGGGTTGCTTATACCAACGTACTATAGCTTAAATGTATTAGTAACACCAGTAACTACGTGGTAGAACTTGTGGTTCAGTTTTTTTATAATCTATTAGGGCTGCACAATATTGGAAAAACATTGTGTCATAATTTTCTGTGATGTATATTGAGATTTCACCAGATGACTGGACTAGCTGTGTTTGGAAAGAACTAATAATTTTTGACGGATTTGTAAGGCAGAGCATCTGCATAAAATATAATAAACCAATCCCAAGTATTGATAAATATAGTAAGGCAAAGATGTAAGTGAATAAACTGTGCTTTAATGTTTTCTGGGAGTCTAGCAGTATTCAGCTATAGTGTTATCACGATACTGGAATTTACGATACGATACCTTGAAAAATATTGATTTTCGATACCATGGGTAACAAATTCCGCAGCATTAAAAGTATGCAAATAAAGTAAAAATGGAAGAAAATAACTAAATCATATAATGCTTATACCAGGTACGCCACAATAAATTACAAAAAAAAAAAAACTAGATTAGAGCAATCTCATCTCACCTTCTGATTAAAACAAAAGTGTTAAAATCTTATTATTATTATTAATTATTCATCTCCCTGCTGGTGAGAAGAGAGAGTGCGAGAGAGCAAAGCCAGTATCGATACTAACCAAAAGATATAATTTTAAATATTTCAGTATCAATATTTATTGATATATCAATATTATTGACAATACTATTCAGGTACACAAATTAAATCATGCAACTCTAAAAACACATGCAAATGACAAACATTTCGGTAACTTTAAGTTTAAACTTTGCAACAACAAATTATGAGTGTTTTCAACTGTGGCTCCTGGTCAGCTATAATCCTGATTGGACATTGCAGATCTTGCGACATGACTATTGCAAATGCACACATTGTGATATCGATGCTGAAACGATATATTTTACTCTATCCACTTCTAAGCATCTGTAAATGGCCAACACTGCTCGCCTGTTTTGTTTTAGGGCGCCAATGCCTCCGCTTTGGAGAAAGAGATCGGCTCGGAGCAGTTTCCAGTCAACGAGCATTACTTCGGATTGGTCAACGTAAGCAAAGCCTTTCCAAACTCTCCAGTTCCTCCAGACGTCCTGTATTAATCATGCCCTGGAATCAACATGTGTGTTTTTACCCACAGTTCGGAAACACCTGCTACTGTAACTCTGTGCTCCAGGCTCTGTACTTCTGCCGGCCATTTCGGGAGAAGATTCTCGCATACAGGAGTCAACCGCGCCGCAAGGAGAACCTGCTCACCTGCCTGGCTGACCTGTTCCACAGTATAGCCAACCAGAAGAGGAAAGTTGGCGTTATACCACCGAAGAAGTTCATTACGCGACTACGGAAAGAGAATGGTGAGATAGAAAGGATTGGATTTAAATTAGTTTCAGTGTTATTTCTCAGTTTAAGTATGTATTTAGATGTTGGCACCAATAGCCTTGTGGTTAGTGCGCTGACATATTGACCTTATTCTTCACCTAAAAGCAGGCGAAGCCATTGGAATCTTTTTGGCTTGAGACTTTTTGAGACGATTGATTTTTAAATGTTAAAAAACTCTTGATGTTGCAAACTTATATATCTACTTTTTATGTATAGTCATGAACATACTTGTTTGTAGAGCAAGTTGTTCTGCCGTTTATTATTCCTAATCATATCCACCATAGGCAACTGAATCAAAAGGTCTAAAACAATTGCAAAAACGAGCGCACTTCTGCTTCGCAGAATAAGGTCAATAGTACTGAGGTGCTTGCTGCGACCCAGGTTTGATTCCCAGCGTGAGGTTCTCTCTCTCTCTCTCTGCTCCCCACACTTTTCTCTCTCCCTCTCCACTGTCCAATAAGGGTTAAAACCTGTATAATATAATTATTTTTAAAAAGCATGGATTTAGATGCTAGTTCTAGGTCATAAAAACTTAAGTTATAGCTGCATCACCTGTAAATAACCTATTTATATCAACACACTCATAGCAGTTCCTAACTGTTTTATGCTCGTGACTAATTCATATGTATTCATACAGTGTTATTTGTGTGTTTTGGTTGACATGATCTGCTCATGTCACAGTGTTAAAAAAAACAAACTGTACATTATTGTACAAATGGCATTGTACAGATTAATGTGAATTAGCCACTAATTTACCAGAACATAAATAATTTGTTTTCCTTTGTGATAATTTTTTTTATTGTTTATTTATATAGGTTTAGTAAAGATGTAGTTGTACAACTTTGTTTTTTTAATAAAGTTTTTTTGTGAAAGTCAAATGCTAACACGTGCATTTGTATGTTTACCTCATACAATGTCACAATTTTACCTCTTAAAGTGATTTAAGTGAATGCCCCTTAATTGCTTTAAATTGAATTAATTACAAGCCTGGTCATATTCAAAACTGGTATCAATTTACAATTGTGTCACATTAGTGAATGCATTAGTCAGTGTTATTTTAATATGTCTGAGTTACTGTTGTAGTTTTTAGTAATAATTCAAAATATAATTCAATAAATTTGTATTTTTTTATTTGTTTGTTTTTTGCCTTTTTAAATTATAATTCTAGTTAATTTTTATTTGTAATTAACTGAAATAATAGTTACTAATAACGAGCAATTAATTTGTTACAACCTTTATTATTGTTAAATACGTAGTTTTATAATAGAACTTTTTAAATGTTGAAAACAACCGCTATGAATTATTGTTTAATAATAATTAATATAATAAATAATTTACAAGAATGTTTTCCTTGTTAGTAAGTACTTATGTTAATAAATAGATTGTAATATCTTTTTTGTAGACACTTATGAATCAGTGTTACAACTTTGTGTCTCTTTATCATTTACACTAGTTCATTGTAGTTATTGAATTTTGAAAAACTCCAGTAACCTAGATAAAGCAAGTGAAATTCTAAATAAACATTTTAAAGATTAAATTTAGCCAGGAAAAAAAACCTCATTGAATAAAAATAAAAACATAAAAACAAAATTCCTTCATTTACACTGTTCTTTCTCACTGCAGAACTGTTTGATAACTACATGCAGCAAGATGCACATGAGTTCCTCAACTACCTGCTGAACACTATAGCAGATCTGCTCCAAGAAGAGCGCAAACAAGACAAGCAGAATGGCAAGCTGGCCAACGGCACACTTGATTCCCAGAACAATAACAGCACCCCACCCTCCACCACCTGGGTTCATGAGATCTTCCAGGGCACGTTGACCAATGAGACGCGATGCCTCACCTGCGAGACGGTAACCGCACCTCACGCAACATAACTGAATTCCCTCTAATCCAATCAGAAGGTGTCCTGATAACTCTGCTGACTGTGATTGGCTGGGCTTTTATCTGAGGTGTGTCTTTGGACTTTGCTCTTTCACAGATAAGCAGCAAAGATGAGGATTTCTTGGATTTGTCAGTGGACGTGGAGCAGAACACTTCAATCACGCACTGTCTAAGGTCTGAAACACATTCACACTTAAACCCTGTGGCACTGGGGAAAAATAAAAAGAAGATTTTTCAGTTTTTAATCAAAAGTGGTCGATTCAATATTGATTCTCAAAAGCTGGCAATTCTTTTTACATTTACGCTATTCCAGGGGTTTTCTAAGTGTGGGATGCGAGAGCGCATCAGGGGAAGTGTGGTAATAGAAAAAAATCTCTGTGGATTTACATTAATATCTAGTTTATCTGTATATCCATGCAGTGCAGTACTGCTTATATACATCAGAGCTGCAAAGAGTCATGGATGAGCAAGAAAAAAGTTACATGTCTGATGATCAGTAGTTAAATTCAAAAACATCGTGCTGTGGCACAAACACAAGCAACAAGCAGAAAGAGAACATCATTGTGCAAGAGCTGAATTCACCTAACTTTTACATCTTATTGCAACTCGCGTCTTGCTAAGTGTTCATGCAAATAGTCAGTCAAGTATAAAGTAAAAACAATTCAGGGACATTATAATGTCTTAGGCTATGTTTACACGACAAGACAGCCAAAAACTGAAAGTTTGTCCCTTGCGTTTTGAAAAACATTTACATAACATTTTAAACATTTTCAAAATAATCTGTGTTTGCGCATGTCTGCGAAAATGGACAAAACGCTGTATTACGTACATACAGTATACTGTATTTGCCTATGTCACCTTGTAAGTAATCAGTACCTGCAGGGAAGTAACAATGTGCTGCAGCAATGTTGCACTTGTCTATATATAATTTGTCGTGTGTGTAAGATGCATCTCTACTTTTGCTTGTAATGTGAAGTAAATCCACACTTTGCTGATAGCAACAATGCTACCAAGTAGTCTACTTTACCATTATCTATGTTTGTTTGCGCTTGCCTTTAATCTACACTCTCCTAAACATGTACAATGCACGTGTATCACATCATTTTTTAAGGCTTTCGTTTCAGTTGTTTACTCGCACACAAGAATGGCGACATTTAAAAAAAAAAACTTTATGTGTTTAAAAAAATGTCATACGTTTTTCAGTCACAAAAACAAACAGGCAAAATGTATAAAAACATTTGGCTGAAAACATTTGGCCTGCCTTTGGCTGAAAATGTAGTGTAAACGACCTCTCAAAGCGACAGCAGATTAATAATATCCTGTTTATGCTGTTAAAATGAAAACATTTACTTCCCTTGGCTGAATGAGTTTATTAATATATGTAAAATTAATTGAATCTATTTAGAATCGATGTATATCTATACATGTGTCTATATATAAATATATAAAATGAGAGTTTTAATGTACCTGTGCAGCTGAAATAAAGTGTTAACAATAAAGCTAATAATTTGTTGTAAATATCAATATCATGAGTTTGTGAATCAGAAATAAATCAGGACATGTGAATCGATTAGTCTTAAACATGTTTGCATTTTAATAAACCCTTCCTTTCTTATGGTCTCCTTTCAGAGGTTTCAGTAATACAGAGACGTTGTGCAGTGAGTATAAATATTACTGTGAGGAATGCAGAAGTAAACAGGAGGCACATAAACGGTAAGCATGCATTCATATCTGTCAGCTGCTTCCTGATTTTTATATTTTTTTTACTGGATATACTGGATTTATGAATGTGCTTGTTGTTTGACTCTAGAATGCGGGTTAAGAAACTTCCCATGATCCTCGCCTTGCACTTGAAGAGATTTAAATACATGGAGCAGCTGCAGCGCTACACTAAGCTAAGCTACCGTGTGGTCTTCCCTCTGGAGCTCCGCCTCTTTAACACCTCTGGCGACGCCACCAATCCAGAGAGGCTTTACGACCTGGTCGCTGTGGTGGTGCATTGTGGCAGGTGAGTCAAAACAGGCTTTAATGGTGACCAGGGTGTCAGAATGGCTTTATAAGGGACAGAGATGTTTATTTTGGTGTCTGCTTGTAAATTATTTTAGCATATCAAATTTACAGATGTGAGTTTCAAATAGCTTTTGCCATATAGTGTAACAGATTATATAAAAATTAAATGGTATACCTTTTTTTGACCTGTACTTTAAAAATGACAATACAAAATTGGATTAAATATACTTTTAATGCTATTAACCCATGCACTAATGCTATTACCAGACAAGTACTAGTAAGACATTTATGGTTCGTAAAATACGTGGTGATCTCTATTGAGACAGCAATAATAATATATTTTTTATATACTGTAACTGGATGATGTTCTTTATTCACGTAAGATAAAGACGGTTTATGTTACTAGAACAGTTACTCTATTCCTCTCGCAGTTTAACAGCCACCTACTTTCGTGCATTTCGTGAGAAAATGAGGAATTGTCATGTTGTAAATCTAGTAGCTCTGAATTTTCCTGTAGCGTAGATTAAATAAGTCATAGATCAAATAATATTATGATCATTATTAAGCCATGTAAACGATAAAATATGTCTTCTCACACATATTTGAGAATTGGAATATAGATATTTTACAATGTAAATAAGTAAAAGGGAAAAAGAAAGAAAACACGATATATACATAAATCATTGGGGCTCTGGTGTCACGTGACAAAAGTTGACGTGTCGCCATAAAAACTTTTAAGCGATATGTTCTAAATAACAGTCACTTAAACAACTCACGCAGAGGGGTCAGCCGGAGTATTTAGTACTTTCGTGGAAAGGGTAAAAGGAAGAAATATGCCTAATCAGATTTTTTGACTATATAAACTATTGTTACTCTATATGACATTGTAATGTGTTCTTCTACTTCTTCTTTTTTACATATGATAAAAAAATTAAACATCACTTCATTACCTAATAATAGCACTACATATTGTATTGTAAATCTATCTATCTGTTTGTTCTTTGTCCTTTGTTTGTTTAAAAAAGGTGCACAACACTAAACTAAACAAGTCTTGTCACTCACAGCACCTAGACATTGTTGGTTTTCTTGTGATTTGAACACATTTGTAATGTAAAAAAGCAAAACCCTTTATAAATGCTTATTGTCATGCTGTTTTGTGTGATTTCGCAAACAGAATCTTTTCATGCAAGCTTGTAATTTGTTCTTGAAAAAGGAGAACTGTTCTGATTTGCTTCCTTGATTTGTAACTGTGTGTGTGTGTCTGATTCACAGTGGTCCAAACCGAGGACACTACATCGCAATTGTAAAAAGTCATGATTTCTGGCTACTGTTTGATGACGACATTGTAGAGGTAAGCTGCCATCAGTCACATACAGTAGCATCTGTTATTCTCAGAGAGAAATGTGCAAGTTTAGGGTTCTCAGTAGGGGAAAACCTGTATATATTAAGGGAGTTTAAAATAATCATTGGCAAGACTGGTTCTTATAATAAAAAAAATCTATCTGTCTTTCTAGCTAAAAATTGCTCTCTGGGAGTAAAACATTAAAATATTATTATATAATATATTATAACTAATTATTTTTGAGGAGTTAATTATGAAATATCTCAAACACATGCAAAAAATAGTTATAAACCTATTTATAAAATAAAACGAATGCAACTGATAATTAATAGGCTACTTAAATATCCACACTCTCTCAAACACAACACTTTTAATCTTACATATAAAAATGTTCATTAAAAAAAAGAATAATTAAGAAACTTAAATTTTATATATAAAATGACAGTGTGCATTTAGGCCACACCCACACCAGAGGGGAAAACAATCCAACCTCTCCATTGACTTTGTATTGCGGGAAGCTTGTCATTGTCATAAAAGCTGTCATGTGACATGGTGTCCAGAAAAAAGGCTAAAAACTACATTTTTATAAGCTACCAAACCCTAAAGTCTAGCCTTAAAGGACACAAAAGTGGATACAGGCAGTAGACATGAAGCATCAGCAGGAAGAATGGGTGAATTGTGGGATCCTGACACTGAGTTTGAGTTTGTCTATGTGTGGCATGAACATTTTGTCACTGGAAAGTCAAATATATCAAGATGTAAGTTTGATTTGTATATTTCTGTAAGCTACGCTGTAGCGTTTTTGATAGTATGCAACTTTTCAGAATGTGGATAAAGCAGAGCTCTGCGCAAGTAACGTTATGTTTGTGATTGCCATAGCTAAATGCATATGCTAGTAACTAGCAACTAGTCCCACCATCGTTTTAGTTTAAAACTAAATCAAATAGTTGTAAAAATTGTAGTATTTCATGTCAGGACGTTCAGTAGAATCATTTCTCCAACACAAGGAAGATTAAGGGCTCCTAGACTAATACAATTTAGTTTCTGTGTATATCTCCTCTCAGGTTCACATAAAGTGAGATTTTCTTTAGACATTGTTCTGTAAGTTTCCCAAGCTACAACTGCTATCTGAGAGTGAAGTCTTTTAAAGTAATTTGTAAAACAAGTAACAAGTAAAAATATGTAAATCAAATAACATATTGTTTTATTGGGAATATACAGTGCTCAGCATAAATGAGTACACCCCTCGCAGATCTCTCTTTTAAATGAATATTTTCGAAAGGATGCTTTACAATAATATATTTGTTCATATACATTATAGCAGTCAGAAGCAAAGCTAAAACTGAAACTAATCTAACAAAAACACCTCAAATTGTTGGGGAAAAATATAAAATAAAAATTTAACAAATGGGAAAAATCAAGAGAAACTAAAAATATACCATTTTGTTTATAACTTCTAATTTGTAGTTTGTTGGGGTTTTTGTAATGACTTGTTAGAATTTAAATGTATTATCTTTCTATTGCTAAAGATGTTATATGACCAAACTTTTATTTTGAAGGATGTAAATGTTTAATAAATCTGTTTTGTTTAAATGCACCAAAATAT
This sequence comes from Danio choprae, assembly GCA_903798125.1. Classification (NCBI taxonomy): domain Eukaryota; kingdom Metazoa; phylum Chordata; class Actinopteri; order Cypriniformes; family Danionidae; genus Danio; species Danio choprae. The sequence continues at coordinate 52,223 of CAIGQW010005871.1, forward strand.
CTTTATTCATTGATAAATTGATAAAAATATTCATTTCCAAAAGGGGGTTTACTCGTTTATGGTGAGCACTGTATATGTTTTTATAAATGCTTGGTTTTAAAGAATTCCATAGGCCAGAAATTGCTCTGTGGATGTGCAAGCTTAATTATTCACTTTGTTCCAAAGATATGAGAATGATTGTCTTTCTACTTCTCTTTTGTTTCTCTTTGTAGAAAATCGATGCCCAGGCGATTGAAGAGTTCTATGGATTAACATCGGAAATTTCCAAGAACTCTGAGTCCGGCTACATCCTGTTTTACCAGTCCAGAGACTGAGCGCGGCCTGAGAGAGGCCAGAGCGGCGTCCCGTTATGGACACCTGTGCAGCAGCGGCGGCGCGTCTGTGTGCAGAAAAGTCTGCAGCGGCGCCTCCACACACACCCAAACCCCACCCGTCCCAGCCCTCCCTCGCCGACCTCCACGCAGCAGCAACGTTGGACGCAATGCGGTCGCAAGGCCTTTTGAACATTGTTTGTCAGTTGTATTTACGTTGTGGGAGCGTTTCATCACTCGTGTTCAGTCCTTTACTGTGGAGAGAATGTGTTTAATGTGACAGACTGGGATTTGCATTCAACTTTCATGCTGCGACCTTTTGATTCCTGTGGCTGTGAGGAGGCTGAAGACTTGTGCATGGGGGGAAAAGCGGGTGTGTTTATTAAAGCGGCGGGGAGGGTCTAAACGCTCCGGGTGCGGGGCATTGCGGGTTATGTATTTCTACCTTGTACAGAGTGATATTTGTATAAATATTATGAGAATTATAATAATATTACTGATATAGCCAAAAAAGAGGATAGAACCAGAAAAAGATGTATAACACTATGGTGCACTTTTGATACAGTTTTGTAGATGTTGGAAGGTTCATGTGAGGGTTTGCTTGAGACGGCCTGTTGTGAAATTATCATTTTCTGTTTTAAAGAAAAAGAAATAAAAGTGTATACACCAAGATAGGATGTATGCATGTAAGCATGTACATACCAGCTATTTGCAGCCTGCTGCGATTTGATTGGACGTGTCTTTCACACAGCCAAGCCTTGATGACTCATTCTTGGTCACTGTGGCCTCTCAGTGGCCGCTCCCGATTACTGCAAGATGGTGATTTACTGTATCCTACATCCCACAGTCCTTCTACCACCGGTTACTTTCCTCAGTTCTGCTTTCTCCGTTAATCTATTTAGACGTCAAATCCATTTCATTGTCCAAAATTGGTCTGCAGAAGAGATTTCCAGGGGCATTTTTAATCATTTATTATTCACAGTTTTTTTCCTATTTTATCAAATGCTTAAATGTAACCTATTACTTCAATCAGAATATTATTAACTATTACTAAACAGCTAATGGGGGAAAGAAACCATCTGGATTTACAGTTATGCGTGAGTAAAATGTAATTGTTTTGTGCTGATTAAATTTTCATAAACATTTTTAGACAAGCCAATACCAATGTGTAAACTTCATAAGTGTAATAATAACAAAAGTATTTAGAAAATGTAATCAGACCTTTTTAGATAAAAAATACTTTGATAGTACTTGGACTTTGATAGTAAATCAAGGGAATTTTCAAGATGGCTAAAGTTGGAATATATAAACACGTTTGGAGAAACAGCATATCATTATCTGGATTTGGCTTTACGAACAAGAAAGCTTGTCAGTCCATGAAGTTAATCTAGCTTTAGTTAAGCAAAATCTTACATTATAATCACCGAAGCTGCAGCATTACTTCAGCATTTAAGTGTTTCATTTTTTGGCATCTGACGAGAAAATAAGCCAGCGGGGAGAATTCATTCATTTAGTCAGTCAGTCAGTAAACCCGCGAAATCACCAACTACAACAAGACGGTAAAGTCTAGATCGGATACGCGGCCGGCCGGAAGTGCGATATGCACATCAATGTAGCAGCATTTTTTTATGACACTGTATAACAATAAGTATTTTTAGTATTTTATTAGTATTTTATTACAATTAGTATTTTACAGTACTGTGACGGTTGGGTTACGAGTTAGGGTGGGGGATAGGCGTTAAAAAATAAAATGTATTGGGTAATTTAATAGATAGCATAAATAATACTCGATACAACTACTGTTTTTACGTTACTGTAGCGGTTGGGTTTAGGATTGGGGTGGGGGTAGACGTTAATAAAATACAATGAATGGGAAATTCAATAAATAATATAAATAATTCTCGCGAACTTCCGGCCGCAACCGTATCCGATCTAGCAACAACCCCGCCGGTGACTAATTTAAACGCATCTCATTGGCTACTGCGTTCATTCTCGCAATAGGAACGTGTGTGATTGGTTAGAAGGCTCAGCCACTATATCTGAATGTAATGACGGGAAATGACCGTGTTAATTTATTTTCACGTTACTTTAATCGCGACAGGCACAATAGTTTGGTTTAATAGTTCAGGGATATGTTTTGCCCCTCATATAAGCTATAATTTAAGATGCCTTATGATGCACTGTTCATTGACACCAATTCTGAATTGTATTAAATTGGCATAAAATATGATTGTAGCCTTTATTCGTTAACGCTTAACTAGTCTCTCATCTGAGCTCCCCACCGCGTCTCGTTTCAGCCTGGAAGTAGCCCTGTATTATCATCCGTCATCATCACTGACTGCGCAGTTTCGTCTATGAGGAGGTGAGAGAGAGTCTGTCTGGGAAAGAGAAGGCATTGGGGATGAAGGCTGCTCGGGTTAGAGGATGGAGGAGAGAGGAGAGGCAGTGGGGGAAGTGGGTGACACAGATGAGCATGCTGTTAATAGCACGAGCCCAGAATAGCTCTCACAGGGGAGCGACACAATGTGCATCTTTCCAGAAAGATGCAGGCTGAATGTCAGATGCGAGATAAATGGGTCTCATCCTATACACACACACACACACACACACACACACACACACACA
>CAIGQW010005871.1:60158-99985 GCA_903798125.1 Danio choprae
AAGTTGGCGGTTCATTCCGCTGTGGCGACCCCAGATTAATAAAGGGACTAAGCCGAAAAGAAAATGAATGAAAAGTAGCAAAAATCAAGGGAAACAAAAAATATATAAAATTTTGTTGTAAATTTGTTGTAGTTTGTAATTGTTTTTTGCAATATTTTGCATGAATTTAAATGTGTTATCTTTCCATTTCTAAAGATGATCTGTGACTAAAATATTATTTTAATGAATATATCTGTTTAATAAATCTGTTTTGTTCAAATGCACCAATATATATTACCCATATTCACTGAGAAATGGATAAAAATATTCATTTTCAAAATGGGGTGTACTCATATATGCTGAGCACTGTATAAATAATCATACATAAAGCAACATGTATATCTCCATAAATTGTTTTTTTCTAGCCTTTCATTAAATTCTCTTCACAGATCATGAAACATATTTCAGAGTTTATTTGGTTATATTTCAGAAATAATTACAACAAAGAAAATCCAATAAATAATTGGAACTCTCATTAGGAACATGAAAAAGCATCTAAATTCCATTCTTGTTAGGTTGTTGCTGTTATTTATTTATACACGCATACAATAAAGCTTTGGCAACCACAACCCCAGGCTGTGGTGTAGACATAATCTTTAATATTCAAAAGAGGTCTCCAAATAAAAAAATCCTGTAATTATTTACTAACCCTAATTTGTAATTTGAAACCGTGTGCCTTTTTCTTCTTTGGAACACAAAGCAAGACATTTTGAAGAATTTTGGTATCAAAGCATGTTTCCGTTCTCACTGACGTCCATTCATCAGCAGAAACTACAATAGAAGTCAACATGACTGCAAAATGTCTTCTGTTGTGCTCTAATAGGAAAACGTCATAGGCTTGACACAAGGGGAGGACAGAATTGTCATTTTTGTAGATTATACTTGTGTTTGTTGTTTTATCCTTTACTTTAGACTAGCGCTCATTATGTTTGTCTGTGTGTGTTATTTCAGACAGGAGGCAGAATGAGTGAAGAGGTGCCAGTTTCTCCCAGCTGGCTGGCTCAAGAACCCACCTGGGGCAGCAGCGGCGCGGGGAGCATAGAGAACATCACTGTGGGAACGTACCCACCTGCAGTCGTCCTGCCAGCGAGACCACCTGCGGAGCTGCTGGTGAACCCGTGGGACATCGTACTGTGCTCGTCCGGCACCCTCATCGCCTGTGAGAATGCCCTGGTGGTTTTGGTAATCTGGCAGAACCCGGCTCTACGCGCCCCAATGTTTCTACTGATCGGCAGTCTGGCTCTAGCTGACCTACTGGCTGGTTTGGGACTAGTCCTGCACTTTACCTTCGCCTACCTGCTGCGCTCAGATTCGGCCCAGCTATTGACTGTAGGTTTGGTGGTGGCGTCCTTCTCCGCATCTGTTTTCAGCCTGCTTGCCATCACCATAGACCGCTACCTGTCGCTGTACTACGCCCTCACCTACAACTCCGAACGAACTGCCGCCTTCACATACACTATGCTGGTGCTTCTATGGGGCGTTTCATTGTGTTTGGGTTTGCTCCCAGTCACCGGGGTCAACTGCCTGGGACAGGAGGTCAACTGCAGTGTGGTGTGGCCCCTAACGAAAAACAACGTGGCTGTTCTGTCCGTGTCCTTCCTTCTGCTCTTTGGCCTCATGCTACAACTCTATGTGCAGATCTGCAAAATCGTCATGCGACATGCGCACCAAATTGCCCTCCAGCACCACTTTTTAGCAGCAAGCCCTCATTACGTCACGACGCGTAAAGGCGTATCCACGCTGGCGATAATTCTGGGCACATTTGCTGCCTGCTGGATGCCGTTTACTGTATACTCGCTCATAGCCGATTATACATACCCACCGCTCTATACTTACGCCACCCTGGTGCCCGCCACCTACAACTCAGTCATCAACCCTGTCATTTACGCCTTCCGCAATCAAGAGATCCAGAAAGCGTTGTGGCTGGTGTGCTGTGGATGTATCCCTGCCAGCGTGGCCCATCGGGCACGGACCCCAAGCGACGTCTGATGTGATGTGCCTAGGGTATTGCACAGGTCATGGGACAAGAAAGGGCATGTGCGTCACCCGTTTATGTCTTCCCCTAAAGCCCAAAGTATACTTTGGTTTTTACGCATATGCGAGAGTCTGCGTACACCTGAATCGTACGCCCGGATATACACTTTGAATTGTTTTTGCGCTGCTTAATTTTGTCCACAAGGTGTCAACAGTAAGCGGATCGTTTTTCACAGAAAAACAAAACAAAAGGATGATAAAAACTATTTTATGGGGGGATCACAAGGCATCCAAAGATGTATTTTAAGAGTGCAAATACTTTTGGAGGGAAAAAGAGCAGAAATTGGACAAGAATGAATCTTTCTTATCTGTGTAAACTTTGAAAGGCTGTATGTGCGTAAAAAAAAACAAAACAAAGTAAACTTTGGGCTTAACTGTTATGTGACAACCACTGCCACACAATCTTTTGCCTGATCCTGTTCCGACCAGCTGCCACACCCTGTCCAGGATTTGAAAAAGGGCCGGGAATTGATGGAGTGTGGCAGGCAGCTGTAAATATCCTGTACATAAATATGCCTTTTTTGTGCTTGTTTTGGCTTGGCCACAGTGGCAGCCCCCTGTTGCATGGGCTGTGAGGAAAGAGGAGGAGGAGGAGGATGAGGGGCAGCACGAGGCGGTCCGCTTGACTGGATCCCGAAGCTCATTCATCTCGTCCTGCTGTTGCTGCATTCAGGAACGTGCGCTGAACGTTAAGTAACCGCGGTGTGCTAAAAATAGACACGAGGCGCTCGGTGATCCACGCCTTGAGTCCTCCATAGAAACACAGAGAGGCGCGCTTTTCTCGTCTCTTTGATTTAAATCTCGACCTGAGCGTGGCCGAATGTAAAATGTCCTCCAAAGCAGAAAAACCATGAAGAGCTAACTACAATCTCAGACCGAGAACCACTCTATAAATAACCCAACCCACGGATGCCTTTATTTTGGTTTGGATCGGAAGTGGAACTGTCACCCGTCCCGCATCCTCTTCCATAAATGCGGGATGAAAGTGAATGGGAGCGTGGAGAAAGTGTATGTATGGTCATTTTAAACAGTCCCCTGTGAATAGAGGCTCACTTCAAATAACTGTCGAGTACAAAACGTGCATTAAGTGTTTGAGAATAAGACGTTTGTTTATATGCAGCGACATTGTTGAGAATAGATCCGAATGTATTTTCTTTTGATTTGCTCTTAATTTGCATTGTGCCCCTAAAGCTCTGAATAGATCACTGCTCCTTTTATTACGTTCAGCTGGTTATTAATACTCAAACAATGCTAATGCATAGAATTTTGCTTGATATTTACATCTATTGCATTTGTGAAAAAGCATCGGAATATTAAATTAGAGAGGTAATCTCTCTAAAGATTAAATAGAGGTTTCATCCCAAAATCAAATGAATGTTTTCATAATTAAACCAAATATTCTATTATATAATATAATTTGACACTGTAAAACATATAGCCTACATGAACAGTTTCTCAGTTTGTGACTCTTCTGTGAATGCTTATATATGTTTAAATATACATCGTTATATTTGCTTTCGAATGACCTTGCTCTACACTTCAAAAGTGTAAATAAAAGGAAAACACCTGGGAATCATGATATATGGGGAACTGTTAATTAATGGATGTTTTACAGTGTAATAGAATATGTAATTAAAATGTAGGATCCACTAGGATAGTGAGGTGTACAATTTGACTTATTATGGAAAGCAAAATTCCCCCCATTTTTTTTCCTTTTGATTTTGGGTGAAATATAACCTAGACAAGATTTCATGAGATTTACCCATGATATTGTGATTTGGTGAAACGTAAAAGATATGCCAGCCGAATTACAGTTCCACTCCCAAATGAGCTTCCCGCACATTTGCTGTCAATATGATTGTTAGTAAACTGTTGAATCTCCTCAAACAATCTCACGAGACAAAGATTACAGTGAAGAGATCAGCTGGTAAATGTCAAACGAGGGAGAATGTTATTATAGAAATCTCTCCTGACCCTGTTCTCCTCCTCTTTGTGGAGTCATGCTACTATTACGAGCTGAAGTTCACCCCTGCTTTTTACCTTTCGCCCTCCAAATGCCAACCAGCCACTATCCATTTCAGTGGCAGAATCCATCAGCGAGCAATAATTACAGACCAAGTGTTTCATCAAATTATAGCAATACTCTGGCAGCAATAAAAGCCGTGCCCAAGCAAAACCAACACCTCAGCTAGTATGAAAAAAACAAAACATCCATGAAAAAACCAACCAGATTCCAAGAACATCTGACAACTGTGCTTATATCAGCATTGCCCGAATGATATTAGTGAATTTGGGATTAGAAAATAAACAGAAACTGAACAGATGTCCCAATCCCTATAAACATGTCCATAATCCCACTGCCTCGTGTTCTGTCGTCCAGAAAGTGACTGTGCCCTGTGGCCATATACAATATCTAACTATGAATGAAATCTCTCTGTACACTCAATGTGACCTATTCTACAGTATGCATTTGCTTTTGCGAACCTTAGAGATGTTTATAATGTGTGAGGAACGTGTTGTGTAAGGCGTGACTGTTGGTGCATGTGTGTGTGTGCGTATGCGAAAGCATGCATAAATGTTCATCTCTCCAGGGACAATGTTGTAGTCAGGGGTTATAATGTATATTCCCCATAGACCTGCATGGGCTAGAGTGGCTACCAGTCTTCCCATCGCACCCTCTTTACATCGTGCCTGCGGGTCGGACACAGCCTCGTTACCTTTGTTTTGTTTTTTTTGCCTGAGTGACCTCTATATGATTCCACTGAAACAGCACATGGGTGGTAGCAAAGCAGGTATGTGAGTTTTAATAGGGCTTATCATGGAGATCTGTTGTGAGCTACATTTGATCTTTGAGGAATTATTTATTTTGCTATTTCCACTGAAAAAGTCTATTTTTCCCCCCTCTGTCCGGATTCTTTGGGAATTCCTGAGATTTTGTTTTGTATTCTGATGCGCTGTACGGCCTCTTCTGAATGTATCGACAAAGACATTCTTATGGCATCCTATCGATCGTCTTGATCCTGTAAATAAGGCATGCGACTTTAAGGAGGCATGATGGCATTTCTCATCTGGTGTCATAGAGTGATGTAATGATGATGCGTTTTGGATCTGGAAGTTAGCATGACCCTGGATTCTGTCAAAAATACAAAACTTTTTTTAGATTATTGCAGAAAGTAAGCTCTGTGACTAACAAAAGTTCATGATTCTTACAGATTTTGCTAATTATGATTGTCTTCAACTTGCCAGGAGTAAAATCTAAGCTTTTTCAGTCTTTATTTACAAAAGTTAGTGAAAACTGTAATGCTAACTATATTAGCATCTGCGTCATAGCATCCATACTATATTAAGCTTTTCCACTGCATGGTAGGGTGCAGTTTGGTTCGATACAACTCATTTTTGAGGACATTTCCACTGCGTGAGGCGAGGTTCCAAGCAGGCCAGCAGCAGGTACTAAACCTTTTTTATACCACAGCAAGATAAACACACCTGAATTGCCAGCATAGTGGTCTGTAGAAGAGGTTCAGACGTTCTTCATGCTGGTAGCCAAGGAGCAAAGCTAGAGAGAGTTGGATGGGACGACCCGGAATGAAAAAGATTTTCAGGAAGTTACAGCTATAGAGGCTGCGATGATTCCACCCACTTTAAGGGTAGAAATGCAAACTGAACATAGCAAAATCGGACCAAAGCATGCCAAGCTGAACATTACCATACCTGCACAGTGGAAAAGCGGCTTATGTTAGCAGCCACTGCAGTTTTGTGTTCTGCTGCAAACGCCTGGACTCTTTAAAGGAGGGTGGATTCTAATTTGTTGGCCATTTTTAATTGTTCACCAACTGAAAAAAAAAGTCTGATGTTGTTGTTCCTCTATTTTATTACCCATACTGATGTTCTTTAAAATTTTAATCAGTTGTTAAAACCAAATTGTTATAGAAACCATCTTCCAACTGTTTCCAAGAATGCAACTAATAACAAATTGAGGCCCCAAACAAACTCTCTAGTCCCATTTAGCTACTTGTTATCAACCACCTTTTACTCAAGATGAGAAAAGAACATCACAAGGGTATTACAGACGTACTTTATTTCGTAGTATAACATGTGAATATATCTTGACCTTGTGTTAATCACAGACCATATTTCCAATGCTTAACCTAAATCTCACAAACTTCAGGACGATGGAACTGCAAAATTGTTTCCAGGATTACAGCAACACATCATCCCTGCATCAATCTATTTCTCAGCAGTTAACCTTAGGCCACATTCCCGTGTCTCCGGTTGCCTGGGCATGCTTGTCTACAGCAGATTGAGAGGGTTAAAGCTTGATCCACAGCCGTTTGGTCAGAAATGACCGGGAGATTATTGCGGTGGCTTTTGGGAGTTAGTCCTCCACCTAAAGCATCAGATCTCCGTCTGTTTTTGAAAAGAGCTTTGTAAAATGATGTTATCATGCTTTGTGCCTGGTGTCTGAAGGATTTTCCACATGTGGATGGATGTTTGCTAACTGACTCTTTGATTTAAATAGACTTGTATTTGATTGTGCTCTGTTATCCATTTTAAGAGCTTGAAAATGTCAAACCGAAGGATGGCAAGGGCTTGGATGGGAGTTTTTCCTCTTGTTTTTTTATTTTGAAAGCATAGATATAGAAATGATGTGGGTTGTAAGTGTAACTGGGGCCAGGAAGTAAGAGCTAGCTAGGTAAACCTCACTCCTCCTGGAGTTGTGTGCATAAACCTTACTCTTGCTTTAAGAATACTCTAGTGAACATGGGTTTAATGGAGGCCAGCTAGTAAGAGCTTTGCAGGTAAACTTCACCACACATGCGTGAAGAGTCACGCACTAGTGATTAACACTAGAGGCTGCAGTTTTTTGCGTGCTTTTTAATGTTCCCACATCCTATGCCAGAATTGCCAGTCCTGCTGAGAATGTTAGAATTGTATCGGTTGAACTAGTGCCGTGACCCGGATGGGATCTGGGTGAGTAAATCTCACCACTCTTATGTCAAGAGTCCCATTAGAGATTAATGCTAGACACTGCAGTCTTCATTGTCTGTGCTGAAAACGATGGCAAGTAGAACTCACTACTAATCCTTCAGGAGTCATAGTAGTGACCAACGTTAGAGGCTGCAGTCTTTAGTGTCCCTTTATTGTTAGTATGCCTCCAATGCCAGAAACACAGGTCTGAATCCTGCTTAAAGTGATGTGAGTAGAACTGGGGGGGGGCATTGGTGCCGTGACCCAGATGGGAGTGAGGTTTTGGGGGGTGATGTTTCAGAGGCATGTAGAATTGGAGGGGTTACATTGGTGCCGTGACCCGGATGGGAATTAGGTTTGGGGGTGATGTAACAGAGGCATGTAGAACGAAAGGGGTTACATAAAGAATCTTTCTACATTTACAGCAAGATTGAGCCTTGTTTTGTACTTCATTCGGTTACTAGAATCGAAATCTTGAACTATGGGTAATCGGTTTCAGCATCTTGTGTACATGTATGCGTAGTTTTAACTGTGAAATGCACTTTATTTTTTTGACGAGAAAAGGCACAACAATTTACTTATCTGCAAAACAATATTATAAGAATTATAATCAACATGCACTAATTAACATTGTAAGACATTGTGTTAACGTGTTGTATATTTTTCCAAGTTGTTGGTTGTATACTTTTATTGCTTTGTTAGTTTAATGAACTAAGAGATCTTGTTAATTTTGTATTAAAAAGAATGTGCTGTGCATTAAAAATATCCTCGCCTGGGTTTATTCACACTCGCGCATCAATTGGCCGAGTTCCTCAAATCCACTGTTGCCATGACGATGCCAGTCTCAGCTGTACTGTTTCCATAGAGACGTGAATCTCCGAATCAAAACTGTCCTGTTTCCATGACGGAGGCACTCAGAGGCTGGAGCCGAGAGCCATTTAACAGGATTCGGCAGATTTGACTGTCAGTGCCAACCACCCCACACACGCATGACATAAACACCAGACATCACTGTGCCAGCACATTTTAGGTCGTTTATTCAAACACCTCTGGTCAGTTCACACAAACGTAAGTACTGGCATCAATGGCTCTTAACATACATCAAAACTTTCATGCAGAAACTTCAACCTCAACATGCTTATTAATCTGTTCCACTTGCTATTCGCTAAATACAGTATGTCCAAATCATTTATTAAAAAGTGTTACGTTAAAAATCTTAAGAAAAAAATGGAAAAAGCATCATACGTGGGAAAAGACTGACTATTTTAGTATTCCGTAATACAGTCGGCCTATCATGCCTTTATTAAAATGCAAACAGTACAAAATGATGGTGTGTATGGGAAATGCAATGTTAACGTTGGCATGTAAGTTACTGAGTGAGTGTGTGTAAAGCGTGTGCTGCATTAGTGTAGTGTTAGTCAGACCAGTCATTGTCCTCTAGCTCAGATTCATCCTCAGAGTCACTGTATTCCACTGCGATGCGCCGGGATAAGATAGTGGCGACATCATTGCCCACCGGCTCTCGTTTTGCCTGCTGTTCCTGTTGCTCTTGAACTTTTTTCAGCTGGATACCTGCAGAACAAACAAACACAAACCTTCAACTCTTAAAAAAGTGGCCATTTGTGAACTGGTGTGGGCAACTCAGCAAAGTTTTAAGAAGTTTAACTTTATGAGCAAAGAATTGAATTCATTGGCGCTCACATGATCCATACTGTAGTGTTGACAAAATGGAGAGGTTAATGTTACAGGGAGCGAATTCATGCCTTTCTGCCCACATGAAGGGTTATAATAAGAAATGTATCAGTGGGAAAAATGTTTAATTGTTTATTTCATGCACGGATTGTTAGTTTATGTTTGTTTGTGAGTGAGTGATGAGATGAATTAAGACCTGAGTGAATGTATATAAAAAGCTTATAATTTATAATAAAAATAGAAATTATTCTGTCACTGGCCACACAGTATATTACAATAAAATATTTATAATAAATTAGGAAAACAAATTATTAATTATCATTTAGAATAAATTATTTTTAAAAATCCAATACATAAAGAAATACAACATTTAACTGTTAAGTATTTAATAATTTAGTAAACCTATATAATAATAGTAATTAAGTTCATTGCTTTCAAAGGTAAAACAGGTTAAAACTTTTATTTTAGCAGAAAACAGCAAGGACATTTTCTTTTTGAAATACTTCCCTGATATTAAAAACACTTAGAAATCATTCTCATGTGTGAAAGTTTTATAATGTAATCACTGGTCATACCCATTCTTATAGCTGCGAGCAGGTCACTGCGGGCATCACTTATGGGCTGGGCCTCATTAGGCACAGAGGGCCGTTTGGGAGTGATGGACTGGATGGCGCTGGGTGGAGGGGGCGGGGCTACTGGTGGAGGAGGAGCTGCCATTGGTCCGGAGGTGGCTGGAATGGGTGGGGCATAGCCAGCCATTGCTCCCATTGGTCCTACGTGTCCTGGAGGAGGGCCTGATCCCATGGGTGGCATAGCAAAAGGAGTCTGTGCTGATGGGATAACAGCTGGTGGTGGAGGCAGCTGACCAGAATTCATGTAATCCACACTGTCAAGACAGGAAAACAGAGAACATTAAAAAAAACAAAAAAACATGAATGCTTGTCACAGATGCAACCATTAGGTGGCAGCTTTTGTAGGTACCTACTTGGCATTTGTTTTATAAAACAGGTTTTTACAACCGCTAACATGAACAGACAGCTATATATCAGCTGATCAGCTATATGAATATGATTGGTGCAAATACTTCTTATTTACTTTAACTTCTAAAAAAATAAATAATACAAACTCCCTATACATGTGTTAAAAATGGCAAAAACATACTAAGAAATTGCTAGAAGTTTAACTACATTTACAGATAACGCTACAGAGTCTTATCGAAATTCATTAATCCTGATAAATACTACAATAGTTACTCATGAAATGAACACTAAGTAACACACATTTTAAACATTGTCCCATTTTGATGATAATACTAGTAATAATTAAATAATATATTTGTACTCTCACAATAGTAAAGCATTTATTTAATATTACAGAAACAAAAATTAAAGACAAGACAGTATATCATTTTTAGATTATGTATGCCTTTCATGTTAAATTATTTGGTCCCACTTTATATTAATTGGCCTTAACTAATATGTACTTACACTGAAATTAGTATTTTATTACAATCTGTAAATACATATTTTTACATTGTACTTATGATTGATTAAATACCTGCATGTAATTAAATCTGTAATCACACTGATGAACATCCCTTACACCTCAAATATAATATAAAGTATTATAAAGTAATACTTCAATATAAAGTAGAGTCAATTATTCAAAGTAAATAAAGAAATATCACTATTGAATGGTTAATTATGCAATAATACCTGTAAGAAATAATAATAATACATTTATTCATTTATTTACAACAAGAGTAAAACTGCAAAATTACCACAATTTAGAAAGATTTAGCATGAACTGCTTCTCTTTTGATTTATAAATCATTCTTATTTCAAACTTGTGACATTGTTTGGTGCAAATACATCTCATTTTCTTTTTTAGTTGATCTTAAAACCAAATAGACCATAACACAATCTACACAGACATCTAAAAATGAATAAAAATGACAAAATTAAAGCATTTATAAAAGTATAACTACATTTTAGTGTTTCTACTCGTGAAACTAATACGTTATTAGTTACATCAAATCATTAGATAATATTTATTAATCACTAAAAAAAAAGTCAAACCTGTAGTCGACAGGTGGGAGGGTCATGGAGCCGTTGATGGTGTGTGATGCTGGTGGAGGAGGTGGAGCCTGATGTGGGCGACCCAGAGTCCCAGAACGATACGCCATTGACCCGCTGCGGTAATCCTGATCCAGGCTCATCTGAGTATGAGCTGACAGAGCCGCCATACTGGGAGGAGGCCCAGAGTAGGTGTGGGCATGACCAACGTGATTGGCCATGGACAGATAACCGTGATCTGCATGATCTCCGTGAGACCTGTGCCAATTACCAATTAGAATAAATGAAAACCAGTTCATGGTATATGTGCACTTCGAAGGATAGTTCACCCAAAAATGAACAACTGACGCTAATTTAGTAGATCTAGATGAATATTTCCGTCAGTAAACCTAAGCTAGAAATTGTGGCAGACTTATTTTAATGTTTTGACATATTTCCAACTGAAATAAAACCCCGCCCCCTACTCAATATTGCGTTTTTGAGCTCCTCCTCTGATTTTTCACTCACAAAAAAAAGGATTTTTCACCCAAGCTGTCAAACTGACATCATCAGAGAAGGAATGCCATTCCAGTGAGGAAGCAAACGGTTCATTTTTAAAACAAATTTAGCAGATTAATTTGCACCGCTTTTTCACCTTAAGATTGAAAAACACTGAATTTTGATTTTATACGGACTTTTAAGTGGTCATACCACGCAAAACGAAAATTGTATCGATCTTTTGATATATAATAGATCTTCATTCCATTAAAACATCCTGCAAGTTTAAACTCTTAAAACATTTATTTAGTTAAGCTGTAAAAACAACTTATTTGCCAATGAGGTGACATGTGACATCACAGGGTTACTCTATGACTGACACTTGCATTTACTGAATTCAAGCGTTGTGTCTTGTTGTATCAAAAGCAAATTCAGGAACATGTGAATGTTTTATTATTAATGGTGTCACAAATCATTTTAGAGGATTATATGCTTTTTTAGAGCATGTGACTGCAGGTTGTTTTGTAAGGCACAATAAGGCACAGTGTGTAATGAATGCAGTCACGTTTACGGACAAGCTTTAAAAATCCCATTTTCTCAAAAAGAATCAGGATGAAGGTTGAATATAATAGTTTTTATATTTTTTGTGTGTAAAAGCTTTGTGAACCTCAAGGAACAAAAAAACCCCCCAAAAAAACCCATGACCCCTTTAAAGAAGATTTTTTTTATCTGAAACAATGGTCTAATAATTATGCTTCTTAAAATCTCAATGTATAATAATTAATTTTGTTTTGCCTATATGTTTTTACTCTCATAGTGCTGGTAGTCACTGATGAGCATTACATAAATCACCAAGGATCTTTAATGTACACCTTGAATGACCTGAGGGTGAGTCAATTAACAGTAAAGTTTAATTTTTGGGTGAACTGTCCCTTTAAGTGTACACAGCCAGTGTTACCTGTGCTCTGGGGACATGGTGCCCTCTGTGGATCCTCCTCTGTGTACAGTGTGTGAATGTCGAAGGTCAGGTCTCAGTTCTTTATCGAAGGCCATCATGTTCCACTCCTGCCTGCGGTTTCGTGCCTTTCGCACCTTCTTCACCTCTCTCTGCAGTGTGCCGTCTACACATCGCCTCTGCTCCTGAAGCAAAGTGTGAAAGGACAAAAAGAAATTGAGTTATCAATAAATAAATATAACTGTACAAAACAAACACACATATAAGGGCTGCCAAGTGTATTACAATGATAACGATGTAATATAATAATCATAATAATTTTTTTACTAAGTTAAATAATCATTTGCACAAAACATCTATTTTCTGCAACATTTCTATTTTTCTATTTTCTTATTTGTATTTTCAGTACACATTTGTGTCTGTGTTTACGCTCTGGTCAACTCTGTTACATCAGTTAAAAAGTTATATCAATTTGTAAAGCCCTAATAGAAAAAGTGACTTTCTCCAAGCGATGTCATTTCCTCCGGTGGGAAATTCTGGAAGGCATTGGGGCATGTCATCATTTATCTCATTAGTTTGTACAAAATGTTTAGGATACTCCAATAGACAATTAATTGTTAACTCTGTTACAGTGATTTTTCAGTGAATTTCTCATTTAATTTTTTAAAACAATAATATGAAGACAATACATAAAAGTCTGTTTTAAAGATGCCATGTGGTGCCTGGTTTGAGGTTAGCATTTTGTGCCAAACTACAAAATGGTGGAAAGTGTCAACTCTGTTACTCTCAAATGAAGCTTAACAAAACGTTTAACAACAATTAGTAACAGAATCACGCTTAGTAATTTTGCATTATGTTAAATTAATAATAGATTCAGTTTACTGTAAATTACACATTTATTGTATGACATTTAAGGTAAATAAATGGAAATAGCTTGAAATGTACCCTCAATTCTGGAATGAGTCATATACGCTGGGTCTTAATTGCATACTTGCCTTTTTCTAATACAGTTGTACATTTAACAATACGGTTATTTTTTTATTAAATACATAACTATATCAGAAAAATAAAAATATCAGATCAGGACCCGATAATAAATGCAAATGATATCATCGGACACACAAAAAAAACTTGATCGGCACATTCCTATTATTGACTCCAAACTTCTGAATATGTTATAAGTGAGTATGTTATAAGTCAGAAAATGGAAGTGAATGAAATAAAAGGAAGAGGATAAGAAGGGGTGTTGAACCTTCTGCCGTCTCTTCTCTTTCCTCTTGTCTTCAGTGTCCTGCAGCATCTTCTCCTTCCACAGGTCAAAGAAGTAGGATGGGTCGGTGTAAAACTTCAGCCCTTCTTTATCATCATCTCTATATGCCCCCCCCCCCCCCCCAAAAAAAAAAAAAAAAAAAAAAAAAAAAAGTTTTTGTTATCCAAAGCCATTCCATTTCTCTTTATTTACTCTATTGCCACCTCGCGTTGGATTTTCTAATCACTTTCTCTTAATTAAAACATCAGCAAAACAAGGAGTGTGGTAAATTTGGTTCTAAATACATTTACATAACCACTCCCGTTCAGAATGGATTCATTTTACGCATATCTTCAGAGGAGAAAAGGGTTTTAAAAGTATCTTGGTGCATCTTTTCTGACTGGATGCTCTTCCAGAAGTGCTATTAATTGGCCATTAATCATTTATGCGAAATGGCCAACAACTTTGTGATCGGCATTCAGCCGAACAGACAGAAAGAGATGAGTCAGAGCGCAGCATCTCTCCTGCATTAGATCTGTTCAAGTATTCATGAGTGGCCCATATTCTCCAGCTTGAGAGCTGGTGTTCACATGCACTACATCTGCCAGCTTCAAGTATTCATGACTGCTCTATATTCCTCCAGCAGACTGCAAAAGAAAACACCTCTGTTCGTTCAGCCGTCTTCATCATATACATCTTAATGTTTTGGGAAAGCAGCTATGTGTTTGTTTATTTGTTAGTTTTTTGGTAAATTCAGTTTTATTTTGTTTTTCGGTTTAAGGTGGTTAAAAAAAGAATGTACATTAATGTGTTTATGTATTAAATTAATGCTGCTTCAGAAAATCATATTGAATCAAATAACTGATGATAATAAAATAATAATTTAAAAATAATGAGATGAATAAGCAAATTAATAATAATAATTTAATAATAATAATTTAAACGTCTGGGCATTAATATTGTTATTTGAAATTTTGTAAGTAATATTGGATTTTTTATTAACAAGGATAAAAAAATGTAAATGTTATTTTAATTACATTGCATTTTAAAATTAAGTTGCCATGTTAACGGGTGATTTAATTATAGTTTAAGCTTGAATTATAATTAATAAACATATGATATATTGTATATATTAAATATATGAAAACATTATATATAATACATATAATATTTGTATAATAAATTAACAAAATGTTATAGTACAACATTACTTTAAGTTTATGAATACTATAACATTAATACTCAAAAATAGCCATTTAAAAAATTATAATTAAGTCAATGAACTAAAAAGGAATTCTAAAATGTTGTTATTATTATTAAGTAATAAAATAATCGCAAAATAACAATAATCATAGTTCCATAAATTCTAAAAATACATTTAAAATAATTAAGATAAAGTGAAGTGAATTAAGTGAAATAAAATATAAATATAATTTCAAAGCAAGTTATTGGGTGATTTGAATTAAATTTAGGTGTGAATTATTAATGTAGATAAAAGAGTAATGAAAATGCTTTTATTAATATTCTGTAGATAAATCAAATAAAATATAAATAAAACTTTTATTAAATAAAATACAATTCCATGTCAATTTTAAGAGAAACCAAATGTAAATTAAAGTTAAACAATTGAAAAAATTTACATTGATTGAAAAATGTATTTAATATTGTTTATTATGTAATACAAACAACACACACGCACACACATACCTGTAGGGTGTGAGAATATTAAGCGGTGGTGGTTTATCACTCAGATTGTACATCTCGGTCACAGGAATGGGAACGCTGCTCTTGGACACCACCTGCTGGTCCTGTATAGTAGAGCTCTTGAACGCCTTCCTCATGTTTATGTCCTGCAGAGAGACTGTGAGAAGGAGAGAGAGATCCATTACCCCTGCCCGGCCTCCAGAGAGTGTAAAGTAAACTCCAGTATTGATCTTTTAATTCGGGGGGGTGGTTGATGGAAACCTAGAGATGCGCAGATCGACAGGTCAGAACCAGATGTTTTTTTATTTTTAATTTAGACAATCTCAGTTCAGGACATGCATAGAAATGCAATTGAATGATTTTATTGTACAAAGTGTGTAAATTAAGTTTGAACAGAGGCGAGAGAACCTGAAGGTGAAACACAGATGTAATAATAGGCAAAAATGACAAACTATGTATTAAATGTAACAAATACCAAAGGGATAGTTCACACAAAAGTGAAAGTTCTGTCATAATTTACTCAACCAGTTTGAGTTTTTTATTCTTTTGAAGAGTAAATAACAACACATTTTTCACTTAAGGGTGAACTATCACTTTAACCTTTGTTCAATTCATACTTCCACGATTCTGTGATGTTTTTTATCATTAAATAAAAAGATTATGCTGAGAAGACTTCTGGGTTTGATCAGCGTTCATTATAGCTCATCTTTAGGTCTTTGCTATGGCTCAAATTTCTCAATTAAATATTAGTGATGATATGACGAGCTGCAGCAAGAAAACATTTCCATGATTTTCTTCTTTATTGGTAGTGTGAGAACTTACAGTTTATTGCAAGTCAGTGCAAATATATTATACAATAAACCTATAGAGAACAATGGATTCCAGGTACCCATGTCCCAAATTCCCAGAATGC
This sequence comes from Danio choprae, assembly GCA_903798125.1. Taxonomy (NCBI): domain Eukaryota; kingdom Metazoa; phylum Chordata; class Actinopteri; order Cypriniformes; family Danionidae; genus Danio; species Danio choprae. The sequence goes on from CAIGQW010005871.1 coordinate 76,265, forward strand.
ATTGCACTGTAAAAACACATTCCCATTCTCTATAAAGCAGAACTAGGCAGATCCTCTCTCTCTGCCACATTGTTGCTGGGCTCTGCATCTCTTAAAGTATGGTTACTTTTGTGAAAATAGAGTTGAAATAGCCTTGCTGCATGTTATTTTTATATTATTTTTGATTAATGAAATAATTTCGATACTTTATTATATTTTTCTAACAAATACATTTCACAGTGGTGTTATGATGCTTTATAAACAAGACATGTGATTTGTGTAGTTTTGAATGGGGAAAAGTTTATTGGTCGATATGTCGAACGAAGCCCCGCCTTGTAGTAGAGAAGCCAATCATCGATCGTTATAGACTGACGATTCTCCGGGGCAGGTGCTCGGACCAGACGTGTGTTTTCACGACAGTTTATGCAGATGTCATGAACCCTCTGGAGTCGGCAAATGTACTGGAATCTCAGCGAATACTTGCTTCACAAACATGAGAAATATATCCACACAAAGCTTGAAATCTCTACTTTAAATCGAACCAACTACACTTGAAAACAAATGTTCTTTGGTTTTCTAGTCTGTATGAAACGAACGCGAGGTACAGTCCGTCCCGTCAAACGCTCATCACATGACAGCAACTACTCAAATGCCCACAAACGTGTAAACAAAGATGTAGCTGTCATTTTGTGAGGTGATTTTGAGCAGGTGCTGTTGTTTTTTTGTTATAATAAATATAATGAATGTGATAAATGTACAGTGATATACAAGCTCATGGTCAGGCTCATGCTTTTTACGCGAGCATCTGAATTCACTCATTCAATTTCATTCCCTCTTTTCCTAATATCATCCACTCACTCGACTGTTCTGCATTATGTAGTGATGATTAGTGCATGAGTGAATGACGCAGCTCGTGTTTCCCAGAAGCACAAATACTCACCCTCCTCAACGGTGGAGTCCAGCTGGGTGACCTTGACGGCGAGACGGTCAATGCGGTCCTGCAGAGAGTTTGCCCGCAAATAGAACATGTTTGCCTCGTTAAAGAGCTCGCCGAATATGTCTTCAGCATGTTTACCTTGGGGAGAAGAGGAGAGTTGGCTAAAGATTCATTTGTGAGGGCAACAGATCAGGTTCAAAACGAAGGAACAATTAGTATTATATAATGTGAATACATTTAATTTATTTTTCACTTTAAAATCTTCATTGACATGGTTATTGTTTTGGTAAAAAGGTACACTTGAAAATGTAAAAAAAACATCATTAACACCAATAATGTAATAATAAACTAATAGGTAAATGGAAATGTATAAATATAAATATTAATAATAATAAATATAATTATAATACTAATTACAATACAAATAACATAATATAGAAAAATTATGCTTATATTACATAAAGGACCACATGGTTGAATACATTCTGTACATTTTTATTCAATCATTAATTTTGTACACCCCGTTTAGAAATGATTTTTTTTTATTTATTTGTATTTATTTTTTTAAATAGATATTTTTTTATTCTTTATTTACATCTGTATTTTTTCAGTACTGAAGTCTTCATCATGGCTATTACAGTTAGTAAATCCATAATAGTAAAACCATTTTAATAACATGTAAAAGTCATAATAACTGTCAAATATAAATAGTACAATATTTAATATAATTAAATAAAAATAAAATTAATAAAGAAAAAAAAATCGTAAAAATATATATAAAACACAACAAATGAATAAAACGTATAGAAAAATAGAATATAAAAATAAAAAATAAATGTACCTTTTGATAAAACAACAGCATCTTAATAATACTATATCAACGCTGCTTTTTACATGCATAACTTTAACAATAACATTAAAAACATGGTCTAAAAAAATAACACATTACAAAAAAGTTTTTAATTGAACTGAGGCTATTAAAAGCTACCATGTTAAACAAAAGCACACAGGAAAAAATCGTCAGGAAGGAAAGTGTCTGTTCCTTACAAATTCTTGCCCTATGACCCAATGCACACGCACACATACATGCACTTCAACTTCTTTCCAGTACTACACCCTCCAACACATGAAAAGCATGTTTCCAGACATGCACATGCTATTTTAGTCACATGCACACATCGTCTACAGCTCTGCCTTCAAGTCCAGTGGGCTGTCATTTATATTTAATCCACACAGCTGCTACCGAGAGGCCTCTCCTTCTACAGGCATCCACTAAACAGCACACAGTAAAGACACTGGAGGGCATTTCAGGGCTCAGATGGACACTTATAGAACAGGTGGACGCAAAAAAAAAAAAACATAGGAAGGATGCATGGATGGACAAATCGGCCTCTGGATACACAGAGACTTGGACATGTTTTCAAGATAATGGTCTTATGTAATGTCCCGTGAGTCAAGAGGAATTATTATTAAGAAGCTTCCCTCTGGCGTCGTGAGCTGAGGAAACCACTGGACCACTAAATTATAGACCACACAGAATGGAAAGACAAATGTCTAGAGTGAATAAGAAATGGACATTTTGGTGTAATGTAATGCAGAAATTGTGGAAACAAAATGATTTAAGTATTTTCTGTATTTTTAACAGAGACGAAGCACAAGTGATCTAGAACAAATTCATCATGTGCTATTTATTATATGTAGCATAATTTGAAAGAATTAGGAATTCAATTCAATTAAAAATGAGGAAATAACTATATTCAAGTCTAGTTCTTTTCTGTTTTAAAGGGAAAGTTCAACCAAAAATGAAAATCCTTTACTCGCATTTGAATTTCTTTTTTCCTGTGTATAATTTGAAGAATGTAGGAAACTGGTAGCCATCTACATTAATAGTTTTTCCTTTTCCTATTGTTAATGGATACTGGTTTACAACATTCTTCAAAATATCTTTTGTGCTCAACAAAAAAAAGACACTCCTAAAGGTTTGAGTGAGTAAATATTTATTTTCAAGTTATTATAATTAACTAAAAGTACATTTATTAAAGCAAAAATATTTTTGATACTGAAGAAAATGTGAGCACAATACTGGTTGCTAAGGTGTTTTGAGTGGTTGCTAAGGTATTTCAGGATCCTCAAAGGTTTTAGTACCAAATTTAAGACAAAATACCTGAGAAATATGTGAGCGAATAATCCCCTTTTTGTCAGAAAAATAGTTCATAAAATTATTAAAAGTGTATGGCTATAAAACTATCATGTTTGTAAGTTTGGGATCAGTATGACCAGAATGTTTGAACTATAAATACTTTTATTCAGCAAAACTTTATTAAATTGATCAAAAATGGCCCTCTTTGTTAAGAATTGCTGTTCTGTCTATTCATCCAAGCATCTAAAAATGCACTATCGATTCCACAAAAATACTACATAAAGTTAAACATCATTGATAATCATTTAAATAATAATACAAAATTATAATAATAAAAAATGTTTTTGAGCACCAAATCAGCATATTAAAATGTTGGATCACCTCTGAAAGTGGTCAAAAGTGGACAAGCTTAAAACATTTTAGTGTTGTCTTTTTGCTTAGACTGATGAAAATACATCTGAAGAACTGTTTCTTCCCATTATTACTTTTAAATCATTAAAACACACAAACTCCAGTTTGTGCTCATTGTTTCACTATGGGTTACAGTTAGTCCTTCGTATTACTAATTAGCTTAAATACCATTAAAGCTAAAGCTAAGTCCCTAATTATCCGGGTAAGCAGGGAGTGGGAGACTTACTGAGGCTGCTGAGCTGGCGTATGATGGCAGAGAGTGTGTTGTTCATCACACACTCCAGCTCGCTGCCGATGCCCTCCGGTAACACCCCGCGGCACAGGTGCCTGGGCTCGATGTTTCTCTTCACCAGCGGCATGACTGTCCCTTACACAGCCGCAGCGCACGCTACCTGTTCAGACAAAACACAAACACTGAATTAGGGCTGCACGATATATTGTTTCATCATCGATATCCCAATGTGAACAAATAGTCACATTGCAGGATCTGCAATGGTGAGTTGGGATTATATAGTTTAAGATTATATATATATATATATATATTGGGATTATATAGCCACAGATCAAAATAAACTAGATTACTGCACTGGACTTACTGCAAAGTTTAACCATAATGAAGTTAAAAAAAAACATTGTACATATTTTTTTAAGTGCTAAGAGAGTTTAAAGCATTCGGACACATGCAATTTTTACCATTTGTAACTTTAACAGAATATTATTTTATTGAACTGTTTAAAGAGTAAAGTTATTGCAGTGTTATTTATGTTTGATTTTCTTTAATTTCTGTACCTGAATAATACAATTTGACTATACCCTGAAATCCATAAAGCACTGTTTATTTCACTTTTGTATTGGCTGTGTTGTATTTCGCTATGCTTGTAATTTGTTTTCATGCATGTTCTCATGCATGATTTGTTCCCCTATAAAATCATGCCAATCAATAGAAAATTAATATACTGTTTCCAAATAGAACTATTCAATTCATCAGGTGAAATTAGATTTATATTGCAATATATAGCAGAAATACAAAATATCGCAATGTCCGATTTTTTAAATATCGTGCAGCCCTACACTGAATATAAGTGCTTCTAATGTGCTGTTGTAAAGGTTCCTTCTTTTGTTTTGGAAGTTTTGTTTCATCCATTTCTAGATCAAAAAACTATTTAATTTTCTATTAATACATATTTCAGAGTCATCCCTTTTTCCAGAGTGTCTGAAATAGTCCATTCAAACATGCAGACTCTCTAAACTCTGCCTTTTTATGAGTCTACTTTACCCTGATTGGTCAGATGGCAGAATCTGTTATGATTGGTCCTCTTCTTACAGCATATGTCTTAAACCTAATAAAAATTTCAGCTTCCTCAGCATTTGTAAGCACTGTTATATCAATAGTAAAGATAGCGACAGGTTTTACCATATCAATTCAAGAGTGAGTTCTCATCCTTTGGAAGTGCATGTAAAGTGGATTTACTTTTCTCTACTTGCTGACAACATGAACCAAACTCTTCAGACCATTACAGTGTTTGAGCGTCAAAGTAGACTTTGCTCATATAGGCAGCCTGTGTTAATTTTGTCAATGAAAATGGCTCGACACAAACAGAAACTTGACAGGTTTGCTGTACCAGCAATGTGAGTGAATACACACGCTCCAATCTGCTAATAAATGGATTATAACAAAAATAACAATTGGTTAGTTTTAATCTTTTTGACTACCTTTTGCTATTTTTTGGCAATAATGAGCTGTTAATTCATTAGATGAGTGGATCAGAATGTGTGCATTCATAGTGTTCAGTCACGTTACTAGTGCAAAGGAAAAAAATGAAGAGAACAACAACAGCACTACTGAAGACAACAGTAACCATAGAGGCAATGAGTTAAAAAGTACATATGTGAAGTGAATAATGAATGTCTGCTTTAGACAAGTAGATAAGTACAAACACCTTTTATAGATCATAATTGCTGTGTAAAAAAAAGTGAAGACATGGTAAGTTGTTGCATGATAGACAGTGACTTAGAAGATGCACCCATTCTGTTAAAAGGTAATATTTATAGTGAAATGTAATGTGTATGCCATCGTTTGAACACTAAATTACAGTACTGGCATCTGAGCCTTCATACTACACTGTACCGAATGTTATTTATTTCAGCTAATATTTATATATTTACCAAACTTCTGCTGAGGTTTTAGAATAAAAGTAAATATAACAGCTAAGGGGGTTTTAGATAATGCTCCTAGTTACTTCAAATTCACTGTAAATTATGGTTTTACAGGACTTATTGCCTTTTTTATGTAGCAAAGTTACACAAAATAAAACTAAGCAAATTAAACTGTTTCTTTAGCTAAGTACAGATACTGTAGTGGAATGTTTGGCAAGCAACAATGACAGTTGTATGTCGAACACGGCTCAATGGCAAAATGTAAATATTTGTTGTTTTTTTTTAAGTATCTTTTTTTAGTAATATTTAATTGTCAGAGCTGCCAATGTGTTTTGTATTTTTTAATAAAATAATGTTACACTAAATCATACATGCAAAAGTCAGTGTACTACAGTTTTATGGGTTTTATTGATTCATTTTCCTTTTGCTTAGTCCCTTTATTCATCATATGTTTTACACAGCGGATGCCCTTCCAGCTGCAACCCAGTACTGGGAAACATCCATACACTCATTCACACGCATACACTACGGCCAATTTAGTTTATTCAAGTCACCTATAGCGCATGTCTTTGGACTGTGGGTGTATGAAACCGGAGCACCCGGAGGAAACTTTATAGGTTTTATTTCAACAAAAGTATTACATTGTGAAATTTAAAAACAAAAGCCTTGGTAGTTCTACTGTTAAACAATCTTGTCATAGAACAGGACAATCAATAAGTCTGGAGAGGTGTCATATTTTGCCAGAGAAGGCAAATACAGTCTTATTTTAGCAGAAGAAATGCTGAAATTTAAAACTGGCTAGTTGCATACCAAGATTACTTTGCTGTTATTATTAGCACTGTAACTGCTATTTGGTGTTAATAAAAAAAACCAATTACATTTACATACAGTATACGTAAACCTTTCAATAGACTCTTCAATTTAAAAACTTTTGACAAGTAAAAGTGCCATTATTTAATGCTAACATCCACCGTCATATTGTGGCTCTTCGTTAATGATTCAGTTCAGACAACATTACGCCACCAGTACAATTTTAATAGAATCAACAATGCAGCTGGCATTTGATGTTGTAAAAACCGAAACAATATCCATCCCTACTAATGACTCATTTTCAGCAATTCGCGATATTCTGAAAAAAACCCCCATTTAAATGCACAAAACTACACATTACATAAAAGTTACATCCGAAAAAGCATAATGGAGGCACTTAAAAACACACATGCACACTGACGATCTAGCTCTAAGGCCCATCTATCATGTTTACTCAGTTTTCAGCTGTATTTGGATGAAGCTCGTGTTATATAATAGACTCCCACACATTGAAAGCAAGTGAATGTTGAAATGAAAGTGGGACAGTGAGAAAAGCGAACCGAATTACTCAGATTTTGGTTAACTCTCTTACACTTGTCAAAACCCATACTGACCTTTGACTTCAAAATCACACTGCTAACATTGAGCACAAACGAGGTTTAATCCGCCCTGACACAAACAGAAACACAGACTTGAACTCTCTCCACAAGCAGGATTACAAAGCATTAGGGAAAGAAGATACAAAGTAATCCTGTTCATCAGCCGAGCCCCCGGCTGCAATCAAAGCAGCGCAGTTGCAAACTGATCACTTGCTTCGAGGAAACAGATGACATTCTCACTACTTATCATTAGTCTGATGTACTCAAGGTTGTTTTATTACATGATGTATAAAAATCACTAAACACATGAACATTATCTGCTCACATTTTTATATTATTTTTCCGAAATAATCTACAACGAAATTGTTATTTTGATTGACAGGAGGGTTGTGTAATCTCACATAGTAAAAATTATTTGGTCTTTATAATATTTTAAAATAGTGTTATTAACCATATTATACAAAATCCTTTAAAGTCCATTTTATAAAAATTAACATTTCGCAAAAGTGGCAGTAAAGAGATTTTAAAGGTTAACAAAAAAAAAAATGTAATTTCAAATAAATGCTGTCTTTAATTTTCCATATTAAAAAAGCAATTATCTTGAAGAAAAAAAAAGTAAAAAAATATATTTACTTTAGTTTTATTTAATTAATTAATTGTTTAATTGTTAATTTTCTTTTTTATTATTTATTTGAAATTGCATATATATTCATTCATTCATTTTCATTTCGGCTTAGTCCCTTTATTAGTCTGGGGTTGCCACAGCGGAATGAACCGCCAACTTATCCAGCATGTTTTACGCAGCGGATGCCCTTCCAGCTGCAACCCATCTCTGGGAAACATCCACACACTCCAATTCACACTCATACACTACGAACAATTTAGCTTACCCAATTCACCTATACCGCATGTCTTTGGACTTGTGGGGGAAACCGGAGCACGCGGAGGAAACTCAAGCCAACATGGGGAGAACATGCAAACTCCACACAGAAACGCCAACTGACCCAGCCGAGGCTCGAACCAGCGACCTTCTTGCTGTGAGGCGAACATGCTATCCACTGCGCCACCGTGAGGCCCATTGCATATATATAATTTGTAAAAATATACATATAAAAATATGACATAAGATTGAAGAAGATTGAGAAAGATTATTTATTATTTAATTATTTATTTGAAATTGCATATATATATATATATATATATATATATGTATGTATATGTATATATATATATAATTAGAAATTTATAAAAATATGACTAAGCTTGAAAAATATTTATAAAAATAATACACTTTAACAGTGTATTAACAATGCAACTATTCATTTAACTATTTTGTAATATTCATTAATTACATGTACTTACTATATGATTAGGGTTAGTTGCATATAATTGTGTATAATGAATTGTAATTACGGGGGCCGCGCGGTGGTGCAGTGGGTAGCACAATCGCCTCACAGCAAGAAGGTTGCTGGTTCGAGCCTCAGCTGGGTCAGTTGGCATTTCTGTGTGGAGTTTGCATGTTCTCCCCGTGTTGGCGTGGGTTTCCTCCAGGTGTTCCGGTTTCCCCCACAAGTCCAAAGACATGCGCTATAGGTGAATTGGGTAAGCTAAATTGTTCGTGGTGTATGTGTGTGAATGAGTGTGTGTGGATGTTTACCAGTGATGGGTTGCAGTTGGAAGGGCATCCGCTGCATAAAACATATGCTGGATAAGTTGGCGGTTCATACCGCTGTGGCGACCCCAGATTAATAAAAGGGACTAAGCCAAAAATTAAATGAATGAATTGTAATTACTTGAACGTGTAACAAAGACACTTTAAAATAAAATGTTACTGGTTTTCCTTGTTTACCCATAGATTTAATTACTTTCTATTAATCCTTTAATTCTGTTATCTAATGTTTTTACATTTTTACAAAATTATAAAAACAAAATCATAATAGAAATCATATTTGACTTACTGCTTAATATTTAACAAGTTGAACTATTATTCATATTACATTTAGTCTATATAATAAAGCAAAACAATAAAATCATACACATTTCTCAATATTATCGTTTAAGCACAACATGTTTGGATGTTGGAAGACATTTTTTTGTAAGACAGAAAAATTTCCATGTGCAAAGTTTCTCCTCCCTAGCGTAAATAGCTCAACTAAGCCGTGTCATCTGGTTCAACTGGACGCCATGACAGAAAGCTCCCATCTGTGAAAGAATAACCCCTACAGTGATTGGCCAGCTGAGAGGCCATCTGCTGTGTGATTGGCTGAGGGGGGTTGAAAGTCATAGATTAGGGACAAGAACAAAGGGATGGTGGGACAGCATCTCAGAGGTCATCTTATCTGCCTGTTTGCCTGCTTCCTGTTTTGCTGCTCCACACCCTGTTCTCCACTTCCTGTTCCTCTCTGTGTCACATCTCTGACTTCCTGTCGTCCCAAACAGGCAGAACAATGATGCAGTTGGGGTGTGAAGCATTTCACTTACACACAATCACAATAAATCACTTGCTATGTGACCACTTACTTCCTCCCATATCCCACTTGTACAATCTAAACATAACTATGAATGCAGCTTAAGACTACTCCCTGAAAGCAGTCTGAGATGGAATCCACTGACTTTCTATATTGTGGAATTTTTGCAGGATAATTACAGAATTACAAATAACACGTTTATAAACGGCTAAATGGAGCTGAAACAAATTGCATTAGCCAAAATGTTTAATAAACATCCATGCAACATTACAAATGGTAGAATTACATACATAGGATGTTTACATTTAGACCTAAAGTTATTTTAAATGGCTTTATTTGGGGCAAGAATTTGTCATTATTTTATGATTATAGTTTATATGTTTATAGTTATTATGCCTGTATGTTTTAAACTGACTTTTTAATTAATTGATTATTATTGTTTTAATTTTTACCTGTCCAGGGACTGCAGGTGGAAAATAGCAATCCTGCTGGCACAATAATACATCTTTCCTTTTTGAGGTTAATGTCATTTTTGTGCATGTCCCTGTTAAATAAAAAAAAATTATTCATTCATTCATTCATTAAAATTTAGATTTAACCAATGTATTTTATTTAATTTAGTCATGCATAATATTGTTTAAATCATGTTGTTTTGGCTAATGCTTTTAGTGGCCTTTCTTTCCATTACACATACACAAATCCACAAATTTTGCCATAAATATTGATTCAGTACTTTATAAATAAATAAATAAACACACAAACACATACCTACATACATAGATACATAGATAGATAAATACATAAATTTATCTGATATATATCTGATAACATTTTGGGGAATTATGTATAGACACAGTCAAGCCTGAAACGATTCATACCCCATTTTATAAATGAATATTTTTATCCATTTCTCACAGCAAATATATTTTTACAAATATTAAAATAATACATTTAAATTCAAATGAGTTATTGCTAAAAAAATACAAACTACAGAATTCCTACTAAATTGGATATTTTTATATGCTTCTTAATTTTCCCTCTTTATTCAAATTATATTTTATTATTTTTCTGCAATATATAAATTTGCATGTACTTTTTTTTGTTCATTCCAGTTGTGGCTTTGGTACTGACTAATCTAATGTACAAGCACTAATAAATTATTGTAAAGTATCCTATAGAAAATATTCAATTGAACAGACAGATCAGATACTAAAAATACTAGATACTAAAAATGTATATTACATTATACATATATATTTTTAATGATTTTCTATTAGCATCAAGTGTTTTGCGCAATGCTCACGTGCCCCTGTATACATCTCACATTCCCCTTTTGCACCTTGCTTTTTGACGGACAGCTCTGTGCGCCTGCAGCTGGAAAAAGTAAACGTTGTGCAGAAAACGCAGCTAAGCATCAAGACCATTGATACAACTCTGCATTTTTTTTTGCATTTTTTATTTATTTATTTGTATGTTTGAAGTGTTTGGGTTTTTCCAAAATCAGGGTCAATTTCATTAACAGCTTCTTTAGAAATTTCTACATGTATAAGTGTATATTTAAAACCTATTAGTTTTAATAAATCATTTCTATTAATCAATTATCTTGTCTTTGCAATGATGACAGTAAAGAATTTAACTAATTATTTTGCAAGATACGAATATTTAGATTCAAGTGCAATTTAAAAGCTTAACTAAGTTAATTAAGTTAACTGGGCAAGTTCGATTAAATAGGTAAGTCATTGGAAAACAGTGATTTGTTCTGTAGCCAATAGAAAAAAAATTCCTTAAGGAGACTAATAATATTGACCTTAAGATCCGCTTTTATTCCAGCCAAACCAAAAAAAAAAAATCTTTCTTAACAAGAAAAAATATAGGAAATACCGTGAAAATGTCCTTGCTTCCTAAAACGTGACTTGGGAAATATTTGAAAAAGAAGAAAAATTTCACAGGAGGGCTCATTTTGCCTTCAACTGTAGACTTATATTTCTCTCTCATTTTTTTATTCAGTTCTGCTTCATGGGATTTGTAGTTCTAATCCAGTTTTCATATACTTCTTTCTTTAAATCAAACTTTGGAAGGCTAAACACCTCAGCTTAGTTCAGTTCAATTCATCTTTATTTCTATAGCACAATGTAGATTGTGTAAAAGCATCTTAACATAGATGAAGAACAGAGAACAAAACCCCATAATTTTCAAACTGTGGAACATACCAGCAACTTAGGCAGGCAGGAGAGTAGTGAAAAATGCTGGTGTAGTTCTAGTTAAATGAACACCGATTCTGTTCAGTTCATTTCAGTATAAATGTAACTAGATAATCCCGTTTAAAATGCTTTAACTAAGAGATTTTAAAAAAATCCCTATTGGACAAATATTTACTCAATGTTGCAAATGCCTGCATTTAAATTCCATGCAGGTCTCTGCAGCTTTATTCAAGTGGACCTTCATATAACTGAACAATAACTATGCAATATATGCACAAGCATCATAGTTTGTTACCATTAACCATGGCAATTTCACACAAGTGGTCACAAAGTCCATTGTTTCAACAAATCGCCTGCCAAACCTGTTCAACCTCCCCTTTAAAAGTGAAAACAACCAGCAAACTCCCTCAATGTTTCCAAACTTTGCCCCAAACGTGCCATCATGCCTCACACATGCACTAGAGCTAGAGCTGTAGTAGTCTAATGAGTTACATGTCTGTGAGTCTAGTAATGTGTTCATTAAGCGGAGCGTCTCTCCACGGCATTGTAATTCTGCAGTATGGACACAACCCACACTAATTACATAGTGCACTGAATTAAGAGTGCGCCGGGAGGGGGGCCAAAGACACAGAGGAGACAAAGAGGCGGCAATGTGTGTCTGAGTGGCATGAAAAACAGTTTGTGTGATAGTTAGTAGACAAATGCTGATATTCAAGAATATATCGTAATAATAAAAACGCACAATATTAATACTATGGGCACTTCAAAATACTGTGATTATTAACTATTTATTATTTCAAAATTAAGACTGCTTTTTAAGAATATTCTGATTGTAAATGCAGCAGTGTTCATAACCGTGCCAAATGCTTGAAGAATCAATAAGTTAATTAGCTTAATAGTTCAAACGTGAATATTTTGACATGTTAATCTAGCCTACCCCATGCTGAAATGTTGATTGAAAATTATGTGACCGTTTTTAGGGCTATTGTACATTAACATTGTGCAGTAAAGCTCCAATAGTTAACATTAGTTTGTTTAATTTAACTCACGAAGAAAACTTTTAGGTGATCTTAAGTTTTTTTTAAATGCCAAACAATGCATTAAGGTCCTGTGGAGTGCTTTGAAATGTGCCTTTTTAATCGATGTTTGACGTAACCTCAACTGAAACACGAAGAGAGGGCGGGACAGAGTAGACCCTCCCCTTTTAAAAACAGCCAATAGCATTTTGTTTTTATCACAGCTCTGATAGTGAGAGTGGTTGAGCTCAAGCGCATCAAATGAAAAGCATCTTGAAGGGGGTGGGGCATGTCAGATACAAGAGAGCATTTGATGGTCAAGATTTGATGAAAAACTGAAGTATGAGGTGGCATGAAGAAAAACTCATTGAACTAGGCAGAAGTGACAAACTGCAAGTTTTAGATGTTTTTATTAGTTCATATCTTCTAAACACACATTTTGTCACTGTTTTGGAGCAAACTAGCTTATAGATATCCTTAAAACTAACATACTGATACTAACATCTAAAAAAGTTTTTTTTTTTCCCAGTGCACCTTTAAAATGGCAGTCATAATCAGATTATAAATTGAAATAGTTTATTAAACGGAGTTAATAACAACATTCTATAGTATTTTTAAACTATATATGACCATAGTAACTATAATAAATTAGTTTTTCTCACTGTTGATTTTAATCCATTAACTAACATTTACTAATGAGACTTTATTGTAGTTATCTATTATACACTTTATAGTCCTTTTGCAGTTTAATTTGATTGAAACGTTTGTTTACTCTGAACATGTATTCAATAAAGCAATACTCTTAAGTAATTGTAATATTACCTGTTAAAGTAACCCTTACTGTAGCTTAAGTCAATACCGTGATAATAGCTGCAGCAACTAATCGCAAACAAGAACATTTTGAACTGTCATATAAACCTACAGTTAGACAAGAAAGTGAACTGTTTCAGAAGAGAAAGATTGGACGAGCGAAGAGTGATTGAGTGAAGTGGAGGGAGGGGGAGAAAAAAAAAGTATGAGGGACAGAGAGATGATGGGGGAGGGAGAGTGGCAGGGGACCTCAGGGAAGGATCCCGGGACAATAGTCCTCCGTTTCACAGGGCAACAGAGGAGCTCTACCATGCATGTTTAATTCCCTCCCCCAACCCTGTACCCCCGCTATCCCACCCCTCTCTCTCTCCTCTTCAAATAAAAGAAGCACTCCTGCCTCTCTCTGTCGCTCTCCTTTCAGTGGCCTTCTTTTTCCATAAGTCCGTGGCTTCTGCGAAAACCACACACTTTACAGACACACAGAGAGGGTGTATAACCAAAAGTAGACACTTTTGGATGCTGGAACCGAACATGTGCATACAAACAAACAGTGTGCATCACAGCTGTTTACAGCCCCATCAGTGCTGCTGCTGACATGGCTTTGAAGTCCATCAGACTCATCCCGTGACCACAGGAGGCCACATCCTGTCCAAACTAACGAGGGAGACACGAATACACTCCAGAAACGCAGGAAGGCAATGCATTAGCTATTCATAACTGAAGCAAAGCGCATCTCTGCGCGTAAGGCTACATTAATATTTTAAAACGGGTCACGTCACACATGATGAAGGTTTGTGAATGTCACGAGCTGTAAAACCGCGCGTAACCCTGGGGTTTATGTAAAAAAAAAAACACATGTATGCGTTAAGTGTAACACTTTCAGGTTGAATTCGAGGAGTTGTTTTAATCGGTTGAATGTTTTGTTATTTAGTAATCACTTTAAGAGTGAAACTTCTGGATTTATGTTTTGTGGTATATTCTTTTGTTTTCGTCGGTTTCGGTATTATTGTTAGCCTATTATGTTGAATGAAATGAAAATATGTAACTTTTTGTTCGGCATTATTATTACAATGACGGCATAACGTTACTCTGGTATTAGGCAGGCATTGGTTGTTATTGTTATTATAACAACAACTATAACAATACTATTGTTACTTTAGCATAATAAACTACGAAATGAACTATTAATAACACACAAATTTCGAAAATAACTAAAAACACGAATCAAAATAAACTCCTCACAACGAAAACCCAAACCTCATGCTCCACTTATTACATAAAGCTCGATAAACAGTAAATATAACAAGTGTAATATAATGAAATAAGTACATTAGCGGAGGTAAGTACACGTTGAAGACTTACCAAAAGTGAATTTTGTGGAGAATTGTATTCGCTCACATGTCCAGGCTTTCAGCGGTCCGGATTGCCATCCTGTGTCTCCATCGGTCCATCTGACCATTCCAAACAATCCGCTTGGGGCGGGGCATGTCGGGTCGTTCGCACCAACCAGCATTTTGGGTTAAGAATTTAACGCGCCTCCGTTTGTCACACTCAGCCTATCAGATGCGAGGAAGAAGATGATTGACAGAGAGTCCCCCGTCCCCCAGTCATTAAATCATAGGGCGGCTGTGTAAAGGCGGGATTTATCGGGGGATATTAGGTGGGCTTTAAAAACATCACAGCTAAACGATTCACCAAAGTAATGAACTACTACTTCTTATAAAACAAGAAATTTAACTAAAGACCATTGTGTTTCAAAACGTTTGGTAATTGGGACGTTCAGACAATGCATGGAAAATCAAATGGCCCACTGACCGCGGGTGATGGGGGAAGTGTCGATTGAAAATGTTGATTGGTTGTCATCAAAACCGGGACAATGTGTCTGAACCGGTCTGAACGAAATAAAAATCCTTTTAATTAGCTTCAATAAACATTGAACAAATTATCATCCATTACTGTGGAGTTATAATGGTTCTTTTTGTCAACAATTATTTACATCGTATTCTGTGACAGCTTTCTTTTATTTGATTTTACTTTATATTTACCATCTTAATCCCCGAAAATCAGTCTTGTCTCTATAGTGTATGAATTACTCGAAAAAATTATAAAAAACCTAACAAAGCATTAATGCTACAAACCCTATTCTAGTTCTAGTATGTTTTTAAAATAAATGAATTCATTTTACTTAAATAAATGCAAGATGCTTAAGTTGCTTAGGTCAATATTTCATCACGCTACAATGGTTTGCTAAAAATTTACGGTCTTCACATTTGTAGTGCTTATTTCAATTTTTTTTATAAATGCATCCCAACCAGATCAAAACGGATTTGTATTGGCGACGAGGGTTAAGCTGTTATGTTAACATAAATGAGCCAAAATGAAAATAAACTCTTTTTGTACAAACTAAAATTAAATATAGCCAAGAGCATCAAGATCTCCGAGGTGGAACAGGTCAAAATAACTACTTTACAGAAGCAGCTTTAATATAAATGAAAAAAGAAACTTATAATCCTTCAAAAACATAACTGGATTACTCTAGAATTTAGTGATATACTAAAATGGCAACAGGCAAGAAGCTTTCCTCAACAAATTCATAACTAAAAGGTTTAATCAAAAGCCAAATGCACCACTGTACTCCAATAACCTAAAAGTTTAAATATCATCCGTTTTTAAATAAATTAGTTCCTAATGAAATTTAACCACTAAAATGCTCAAAATTAATAAAAAGAGAAAGCATTATCGTTGAAATGCACACAAGAAAAATCTTCCCCACATATATACATATATATATCTATGTTTTTTTTAAACGCTTCCACTTTTATTGTCAGGATATTTGTTTCATGTAAAATATTTCATTACAATACAGTACAATGCATGTTCAATCTGCTGTCAACACAACTTTTGTCATGAAGTTCTAAGGCTGATCTTTCACACGTAATAGCCTGTCTGACAGCAAAATGGAAGTTGCTGACCTCTCCTAACATAAAAACCAAAATATTAAATTATTAACTACTAAAAATCAAGTTTGTCGTTTTCTTTTTCTTTTTTTTAAATCGCCTTCTACCAGTATGATCCAGCAGGGGGCACAAGAGGTTCTCCTTATGCTTCAGTCAGCAGCTCCAGCACAGAGAATTCGGTCCCCAGCAATAGGCTAAGAGTGCTTCAGTATTTGTGTATATCTGTGTGTGTATATGTGTGTATGTATGTGTGTGTGTGTGTGTGTGTGTGTGTGTGTGTGAGAGAGAGAGGGCAGACGGATAGACAGACAGTAGACAAACGTCATTCTGTCTTTGCTGGCAGTCACATAGCAGCTTTAAGTCTTGGAGAGGCCAACAGATTTTCAAAGTGAGGGCAAGAAGGACTGGAGCTAGAGAGATTGGACCAAACCAATCCAAATACCAGTCTCACTAAATAGTGCAGCTGTTCAGTACCACATATTGAGAATGCTTGTTGCTTTTTTGTGTTTTTCTTTTTGTGTGTTATCACAGACTTGCAGCGAACACTCGAACTATCACCAATGTAACAAATATCCGTTTTTCATCAGCTTTTTTCCCCACTACTTATTTTATGTTTTTTTTCTTTCTCCTTGTGTCAGCGGAGGATAATGTTGGCTGTATGATACGGTGATGCTTTGTTATGTTAGGTTTACGGTTACTGCTCCAGCGGTGTCTCTATGGAAATGCTGCACAGCAAAGCGCACGGTGGGGTAAAAGAGGGCGGTTCGGCTCGAGGCCACACCCTCCTCCCTAAGTACATTCTCCCTATTGGGCACTGTGAGCGGAGGGGTGTGGCCTGACTCAGTAGCGGTGGGTCTGGTGCGAGTACTGTGGAGGCTGCTGGGAGGTAGAGGAGTATCCCATGCTGCTTTGGGGCAAAGATGTGCTTGGTCCTGGGTTCTGGTAGGCAGCATGTGGATTGGAGCGCTGGAACACAGAGGAACAGTGTTGGTGATGATACTAGGTTTTCAAAAACAATCGTGGTTTGATAAGATTGGTGGAGAAAAAAAAAGTGGATAGGGGGGTTTGTTTAAAAGAACAGTTCTCCAAAAAACTTTAAATGTGGTGTTTAATTACCCTCACGCTGTGTCCTAACTACACACAGCATGACAAGATTCCAGTGACAAGAAATTTGGCTTTCTGCACAAAAAGTGACAACAGGACAAAAACATTAAGGCAGTAGCCATTCAGAAGTACAGAATAGTGCACTGCGCACCCAATTAAATAGTAAGGTTTATAATCAATACATATTAAACCTCTTGTACATAGCAACATCAGTCACTCATTTGCCTGAGTCACAGTTCTGACTTTCATTTTCAAACTGTTTGCTAGTTGTTTTAGTTAAGATCTGAGGTAAAAGATGTGCTTCCGCTTTCAGTATGGCAATAAACGTCAGTAATCAGTAATCAAATTATTAGCCTAAATCTAAATAAGACAATAATATGATTAAGGTGTTTACATGAGTTGCTTTTTGAACGCACCTTTCACGATCCCGTTTTACGTATGTTATAGCACATAATTTGATTAACGTCATTGCGTCACCCCGCTATCCACATTTCCTCCGGAGTTTCATGTAATTTTGTTTAATTTTTAATGTGTCGACTTTCATTCAGGAACATTTCATGCATGCCCCCTGTGACAAACGAGATATTGGATGCAAGTATGAACTGCTGAACTCCGCATTTCGCAATGCAGGTGTCTGTGGTCCTTCACTGACTCAGTAGAATAGTGTCAAACAGCCGTGTGTGTGTGTGTATAGACTATCCTGTTGCAAAATGCGACGAAAATCCTACACAACGGTAATAGTTTGATTAAGGTGTTTACATGTCTGTACTGCACTTCAATAATGGGACTAAAATCGGCACACACCAGGTCTTAATTTCTGTTTAGTTCGTTTATGACCTTAATCGGATTAAGTTAATTAAAAAAAAAAAAAAAAACGAAAAAACATGGTAGACTCTTAATTCGAGTATTGTCCTAATCGTATTAAAATCAGATTATTGGTGTCCATGTAAACGTACTCACTGTCATAGCAGTTTATGCTGTTGTACAGGCGCAATGTCGCAACAGATAGACATAATATCTAAAACAGAAATTTTGTACAATGTCGTCGCAGATGGTTCAAACAAAACTCCTTTTATAATGGAAAAGTGCATAAAATGCAAAGTCAATGGTTACTGGCATTTTGAGATTTAAAAACATCAAATTAATAAACAAGCAATGAAAATTTTATAAAGAGAAACAAGTAGTCTGCATAAGTAAAATATTGTTCAATTTCTTGCACAGACCAATTCTTTATAGGACCTCATCATATAAGGAGCCACAGTTATTATTTTGTGTTTCCTATATGTTTTTTTTGAGTGCCTGGAGCTACAGACTTGCATGTACAAATCACCAAAGACCACAATTTAAAACAAAATCTTCTATAATGTTCTAGTAGAGAAAAAAAAGCCACCTACATCTGTTGATGAGGGAGCATAAATGAGGGAGCATAAATGAACAGCAATTTTTCATTTTTGGGTGAACTATCCCTTTAAGATCTTAAAGCGTGTAAGCGAATGGTTGTTGGATCAATGTTCTGAATGCAAATTCTTACTAGGTGGTTCGTTTTAGTTTGTGGTAAGGATAAAAATGGACTGAAGAATGTTAAAATTAGAGTGCTAGTCAACACTGAAACGGAGTTCTTGTCACTTTATGAATTACTCTGGATAAACATATGTGCTAATTAAATGTATCTAAATGGAAAAGTGCTAAAATTACCTGTAAATGTATTGTTTCTCTGGATTTAATGGATTTATTAGGCATGGACTTGAGTTATATTTTAATTTTATTCTTTAAAAGGTCCTCAGCATTTTGTTTTTAAGCATTTTTTATACAACTGGTCAGAATAACCAATGTTTTCATTTGTTGGGGTTGAAAATGAGGCCTAAATTTGACCAAAATTAAATCAAATAAAAATTTGACCAAAAATTGTATCTTCTGCAAGTATAAAATGTGTACGGTGTTGTTTAAATAAATATAAAACATCATCAGGAGTTTAAAAAAATAAAACAAAGTTGTTTTATTTAAAGACTACAATATCAATTAGTCTTTGTTGCATAAAATATAAAAAAATAAGTGTAATGTATATTACGAAGAAACAAAATTGTCTGGAGAAACGTAACATTCATCAGTTATTTTAATATTATTATTAATTTTATTATTATTATTATTATTATTATTATTATTATATGACTGGTGGGCAACATAAAGCCAATTTTCTACCCTGTCTGTGAAAATGAATATGTATGTGTGTGTTTTACTGTGTTACCTGGTAATCTGAGGTCATGATCAGGCCACTTGAGGTAGTGGTGGGCGGAACCACTCTCACCTTCTTCAGAGGCGGGCCTTGTGCGTGGCTATTGTCAGGGTTACCTGTGTGCCCCGCCCCATTGGTGTGGTTGTTCCCCTGCTGCTGCTGCTGCTGATTTTTCTGCAGTTGTGAGACACAAAAGAAAATACTACTCTTAAATAAAAGTAGATGATCTCTAACAATCAAAATTAATTATGCAGAGTGGGGTAATTTTTCTTTGATTGATTAAATAATAAAATATTAATTTAATACTAAAGGTCCTGATATACCTCAAGCGAGTAAAAAAAAAACCTAATTGGTTTCTTTTCTTGATATGTGGATCACTCAATTAGCTGGATTTGATTATTGATGATTTAACACGGTCCAGGATAGTTTCATTATTCAAAACTTATCCAAGATTAGTTGTCAAAACAACAGTTCTGGTAGGTCAAATCTGCTCAGGAGATGGACAATTTCATTTGAAAAAAGATTAGATTGCATAATTTCAAGCAAACGTGATACTGGATGTCTGTACTAACTGCTGATATTTTCTATTGTGCAGTAATGTATTAAATTCAGAAAAAATAGCAATACACTAAAATAAAAAAAGATAAACCTTTCAGAAAGGTTAGAAGTGAGTACATCAGGGCCTTATAGAATAAAATAATACAATTATAGAAACGTGTGTGTGTGTGTGTGTGTGTGAAGCAAATGCTGAAAAAGTAGAAGAAAAAAAGACCGAAAACACACATTTCTTACTTTATCTGCCTTGTCTTCCGGCTCCTCTTCCGTCAGGAATTCTCTTTTAGGATAAGGAATCTGGCAGCCAGCAAAGACACTAAACAAAAAAAAACAAAAAACATGAATTCTTAACATCCTGCAATTTATATTCTAAAACAACTTATTTAATCAAAGCAAAACCAATGCAAAAAAAAATAAACGTTACTATTATTTTTATTAGTATCATCTCTTTTTATCCATTCTTTTTTTGTTGTTTTAAATACTGCTAAACGTAAAGGATTTCTTTTTGAGTGAGGAAAAGGTAAAAATGTTTTGAAGCATGGTCAATTTGACATTATCAAATATTTGTATTTTATTTTATACTCCCTATACTGACTGTACTGTACAGTGTTCAAAAGTAAAACCCTTTTTTTGTAAAATCAGTATTATTTGATTTCCAGAAAATACTGCATGTAAAGTCTACATAATTGCTGATGTCACAGCAGATGTGTTGACATCACTCACTCAGACGTGGGTAAAGGCTCCTCCAGGAAGTATGGGTCCTGCATGGCCTGCTCAGATGTGATTCTGCGGATTGGGTCCATGGTAAGCAGCTTTTGCAGCTGAAAAGGTGTTTAGATGTTAATATTTAAATGGGAGTATATGAGGATAAAAGATTTGCTCTTCTGTTGATCGGCTTACCAAGTGGAATGCTTTGCTGTCAGGCTTGACTTTATGCTTCTCCATATACTTTATAAGGCTGCAGTTAGTGTACCTAGAGCAGACAAAGAGTGTTATATCAAACTTGTGGCTCAAATAAACATCTTAATAATATGATATATATATATATATATATATATATATATATATATATATACACATATAAAAAGCTCAGACTAACGTATTCCTCCTAAAGTCTTTCATCAGTGTCGAGTGTTCCGGCATCTTCTTGATATCCTCCCAGTCTTTGTCTGAGAAGAAAATTAGATTTTGGTTAAAGATGACAGCGCTTTTACCTACAGAAACTCTGCTTTATCTACACCAGATGACTGTAAATAAACATTTAAAAAAAAATAAAACATCAGATATCCAACTAAACAAATAAACACAAATCAAAGCTCTAAACAGCTAAAAAAATACAGAACACTTTAATAAAATAACAGAATTTTGAAGCTAAGTGGGATTCTTTTGCAAGGTCTTTCAGATTTATTCATCAATTGGTAATGTTTGTTTTTAAGTATCTAAAAAAAATTGACTTAACCATTAGTTTAGTTTTAATTTTAGCTTAAGTTTGAGTTGTTATGCTGATCTATAATTTTTTTATTTAACTCAAACTTTTTTTAATAAAAAATGTTGCCTTGGCAACTAATTGCTAAAAATATTTAACTAATTCATTTTATGTGAACTATTAAATTGTTCTTTAAAAAAAATTATTTAATGTTTTTATAATATTTAAAGTTCTTTTTTCTGGCAATAATCTTCCATTTTTTTACCCAGAATATTGCATAAAAAGATATTACAATAAGTCATAAAAGCGAATCTGTAGTGTAATAGAAAGTTGCAGTAAATTCATTTGGGGTTTTTTTAAATATAAAATGCCATTTGTAGCTTTTTTTTTATTTATCAAATACACTTTATTTCTGATTCTGAATGATTTAAAGTGAACAAAAAATAACATTGTCAATTCAATTCCATTTACTCTTTTCACCAATCCTGGAAAGCAATCAGTAATGCAGCCAGAACTGTTAGATTCCAATTGTTTTGAGATTTTTTTTCCAGAAATGCTGCCCCCTACTGGGATTTTTAATAATAACAATACCAACAACAACAATAGTATATATATTTAGGTATTAGGTATATAGTTTTTTTTTTTATTAATTAATTAATTTTTATTTATTTATTTATTTTTTTTAATAAATGGCCTAAACCTGAATGAAAAGTAGATGATGAATACCTGCAGGAAAGCCCATGACATTAAAGATGCGATCAAGCTGATCGTGATGGTAGGGATTACTGGTCTTAATGTCCTCCTGTCGACAGTGGAAGATGGGCTCTGAGGTCAAAAGCTCAGCAAAGATACAGCCAATTGCCCAGATATCTGTGAAAAACCACAGCATTAGATCTTCTACATCACTTTTTAAAATGGACATTTGCACACATACAAGTATGGTCTCACCGATGGCTTTGGTGTAATGCCTGGCTCCCAGCAGCAGCTCTGGTGCTCTGTACCAGAACGTAACAACTACTGGATCCAGATCCGCTAAAGGCTTCAGTGGTGAGTTGAAGAGCCGTGCAAAACCCATATCAGCTGCACACGGGACAGGATTAAATAAATGCTTATGATTGTGAATTAATACATCTCTTCTGTTAAAAAAACAAAACAGAATTGAGGTCATACCTATCTTCACACGTCCTCTTTCAGGACCTTCTCCCATTACCAATATGTTGGCAGGTTTCTGCGGTGAAAGAGTTTAGAGCTGTAACACTTCCTCTCTCAATTCAGTGTGAAAAAATAATGCTGTGAGCAGAGTGTAAAACTAACTTATCGGAAACTTTGTCATTTTGATTGTGTATCATGCCTGAAGAATTCTTTATGGATACGTGACCAGATTTTTTTTATTTATTTTTATTTATTTATATATTTATATATATATATATAAACATTTTTAATTGCATTTGTGTTTTAAATATAATTTTATACTAAACACTAAAAATGTCTGAGCTCATCTCAATCAAATCATTTTGCTCTATCCTTCATAACAAACAACAACAGTCCATTTCTCAATGTATGTGTTTTTAACAATTTGTAATGTGGTATAGATGATTACCTAAACTGTATTTTTATATTATCTTTACTTTTTATTCATTATTATTTTTCATAAGTCATAAGTGTTGCGGACCTCTTGGCCTGGTCACCCTTGTAAATGAAATCTTGATCCCAATAAGTTTTTTATCTGGTTAAATAAAGAAAGAAACACACATATAGATATATTATTTTAATGTATTGTATATAGTTTTGTAACAACCATGCCAGATTTAGATTGTAATGTTAAAGAAAATGTGTGGGGTTTTAACCAAATTTGAACCATTTCTTATTTTTGTAACAAAAACGTGTACATTTTTTTCTCAAATATATATATTTATAT
>CAIGQW010005871.1:100085-147837 GCA_903798125.1 Danio choprae
ATATATATATATATATAAGCATTTCAGATGATTTTTTACTGGAAACATAGGAACCATAATTACAATTCCTATATAAATAAATAATTAATTGTCTTGTTACAGTACATGCACTTTAAGAAGGGTCTGGCTGCAGACTGACTGTATGTGCACTCTCACACATGTACTGTCAGATTCATGCATATTTTACATCTATAGGCCAGGACAAGCAAAGCCGACGGTCGGTCGTTGAGCAGAGTCGGCCGTCAGTCAACATCTGCCTGGTAGTTTGTTTGATTGTTTTTTTAGCAATAAATCAGAGTGTGATAACAAAAGCTGAAAAGATGCAAACAAGTAAACAATTCAAGTAAAGAAGAAACACAGAGCAGCCAGCCATATCCGACATAATTGCACAAGCGAATCCCTCTGGGTTAAGTGAAAATCAATTACTGTGCAAATTTCCTAAACGCTGCTTTATTTACACTTTGTCTGAGCACATTTCATTTTCTGGTTTCCCTTTGTGGAATGAGAAAACAGATTACTGCCACCCGTGGGTGCAGAAAGACACAACCTCTCACACATCTGTTTGGTGTTTAAGTGCAGATTTTCAAGTAAAGACACAACAACAAAGTTAATTTTTGTCTGCGCTAGTTGTTTGGCATTGGCTTGGTCTGTCCTGGCCTTCTACCCCTGCTCCTCACAGTGACGTAACTTTTAGACGTAGCTCTATTGAGTGGATGTGACTGAGAGTGCATGTGCAAGTCCGCAGCCACACACCATTGTGTACTTTAGGCGATCAACAATTGTCAAACTATTTTACTAATGTTATTTTAGTATTTATTTACTAGGGGTGTAACGGTACACTGAAGTCAGAGTTTGTTATGTACCTCGGTTTTGGGGTCGATATGGGTTCGGTACAACAGGCAGAAGTGTTTGTCACAATCAGCTACAGAACTGAAGACCTTTTTGAGCCATTTCTGAGCGCAGCATCTCACGTTTTCAAATGTAAAGATGTGTTCTTTGTGAACGGCTGCTAAAGTGTTGCACTGCTGTGGCATTTCTGCCTAATTCCAGTGATTGGCTATCTGGGTGGACTGTATTTGCCATCAGAGTGCGTGAACAAGAACCGTGACGGTTCTGGACAATACACATACAGTTACACCCCTATTATTAACAGAATTAAATATGCCCATGTTTTCTTTTTCTTTTATGCTGTTAAATTCTAATTTTAAAAGATAAAACCAATTGTTAATTGTCAACTGTCATTTGACCATTTGCTTAAATTTCACTTTGTGACTGAAATTTAAACTGCTGGCCCCTACTGGAAATTTTGTTATGGGTTATGTAGGCAATAATCAGCCTAGTTAAAGAACATTCAACTCACACACATCTTATACTTTAAGCAACTCAATCACAAATAAACTGATAAGCATCAAAATCACAAACGGTTCAAACAGACACAAATTAAACCTCACCAGGTCTCTGTGCAGGACCCAGTTGGCATGCAAATAGTGGATGCCGTCCAGGATCTGGTACAGCAAAGACTTTACCATCCCACGCGGCAGCTGAAGAGGTTTCTTATTGGCCTTAGAGGCTCTGTGGAACTTGATGATGTGCTGCAAAAACACACAGACCCTCAGCAAGAGATGAACTGTATACAAACATCTCTGTGCGATACGAGAGTTTGACTGTACGTTACCCAGAGATCATGTTCAGCGTAGTCAAAGAGAAGCCAAACTTTGCGGTCTGCATGTGACAGGAAAACCTTCTGCAGTGAGATCACATTGGGGTGCTTTAGTTCACGCAGCAGCTGCAGGGAGCACACACGCGCACGCACGCACACACGCACGCACACACACACACACACACACACACACACACTGAAACTGACATCTACAGAGCACCCGCAGAACCAAAACACTTGAAGTATGCTCATTAACAGAATAGTTTGGGCAAAATTATAACTCAGCCATTGTTCATTCATCCTGCTTTTGCTCCAAATTTGCATGATCAATTAACAATAAAGAAGAATTTGGATAAATGGATTAATTGCAAAACAAATCATTCAGGTTTGAGAACTAGTCCTTGTGATTCATTGATAAGAACACATTTAATAATACAACAGTGGGAAAAACTCAATTAGAACATAAGCTTTAATTCCATAAATTTCAATGATTAGTCCTACTTAAAAGTTATCCAAACAGGAGTAAAGGAGCAGATTAAGCTTATTTCATGAGTTACATATATTGTGAAACAGAAAAAAAAATAAATGAGAAAAGGAACACTCATCAAAATTAAAGAGCACTTCAGATTACTCTTGGTCACCATGCACCCAGTGATAAATTCGATTAATATCTGACGAGCTCTATTTAACTGGCAGCCAAACTTTACAACTTTCAATGACTTTGCAAGATGATGAGCCATTCTGAAGGGAAGTTGGGAGCAGTTTGTGCAGATGACCAGTACTGGTCCTTTCAGCAGAAAGAATGAATAGGCAATCATAACCTTGTTGTGTGATCAAAGAACTGGTCCAAAGTTCACTTTAGAGATGAAAGTAAGTTTATTTCATTTGAGTCTGATGGGGAGACATGCTCGTGTTCAAACTGTGAAAAGACTGAACCTAAAGTCAGTGAAAGGTGGACGATGGAGTGTCATGGTTTGGGGATGTTTTCAGTATTAGTAGTAGTTGTTGTGCCTCTTATGAAGCTGCATGGCAAAGTAAATGCAAATGTTTAACAAAAGCTCTTCAGCAACATGGTGTTCCTTCCTTGCATTTACTACCCACTCAGCCTGCAAATTCATGCAGGACAAAGAGCCATGTCACACAGCAAAATGTGTAAAGCAGCTTTTTGAAGCTATAAACACTGAAATAATGAAATGGCCAGACCAGATTCCTGATATAAACCTGACTGAAAATTTCAGAAAAACATATGACGAGTTGTGTATAAAAAAAAACATTTGATCTGTGATCTGTGAAAGTGACTGAAAGAGAAAAGATCAAGAGCAGTGTGAGGGACTAGTGATGTAGTGATCTTTTTTGTGCTACAATCATTGCTGCTGTCTAATTTTGATCAATGTTTTCTACATAATATAGGGTTTTTGTTGAATGCCTTTGATATTTTGTAAAAGGCTGTTCTAATAACAGGCAGCACTGTGGCTAAGTGGTTAGCACGGGCTGAACCAGGAAGTCTTTCTGTGTGTAGCATATTCTCCCTGTGTCCACTTGGGTTTCCTCCACAGTCCAAAGACATGCAGTATAGGTAAATTGGATAAACAAAGTTGCCTGTATGAGGGAGAGTGTATGTGTTTCCAAGCACTCAAGGTTGTACTCTCAGTGCACGGTTGTGCGGCTGAAAGGGCATCCACTGTGTAAAACAATTGTCAGAGTAATTGCGGGTTCATTCCGCTGTGGCGATTTGTTAAATAATTACAACTCAAATCAAGATTGCTCTAATTGTTTGTGGCAAGAAGGTGTGTAATAAGTGGAATAATGTGCAGTTGTTTTCAGAGAATAAAATCAGACAGGCTTATCAGCAGCCCAACACAAAGCAGAGAACAACCATCTGGATGTACATTATCCCTTACTTACATTCCACTAAAGACATACATATAAGAAACAACATTAGAGCGAATAATTAATAACAAAATATTTGTGTGAGCTTCTCTTTTCATGCACAAGAAAGAAATGAGTATGTTTATTTTTGATGTTAAAACGCACAGTATATGGCACTTACAAATTAAAGGAGCTAATCAGAGTGAACGGATTTTAAGCATCAAGTTCTGCAATTGTTTTTGTAGGATTTTAGTTAACCACTATGGCATGTGCCAGAAATACCTCAGATCCTCTTGACAGAAACGCGTTTAAAGCTTGATGTACTTACTGCTATCTCTCTGCAGGCAGACATGGAGATCCCTGTGCCTTCAATCTGCTTCAGAGCATAATCTTTATCATCCTTCCTGCAAAAAGACATATCAGCAACCACAATTACTCTTTAGTGAAGTACATTTCCCTAAATCTACACCTACAAATCATATTAAACCCCTTATAGACAGGAATATTCCAGTGAGGGAAAGAATTAAGCAGAATTTAGCATGATTTTGACTAATTTAAACGTGTCTAAATGTCTCCTGATAGCTACTGTGAGGCAAAAAAAATTAAGTCAGACAAAAATACATTCGCCTATAAAATCTCCCAACGCCCTGTCCAGTTTCTGGAGAACAAATTAGCTGTAAACCGCTCATAAACAACCAGCTTCTATGGTGAACAAAACATCTTTAAACACTTAGGAGCTTCAAGTGAGACTTTGGCCGCCAGGCAGTCTGGACTTTAATAGGCCAGCTTTGGGTCTGTCTGATGGGTCTCACTTAAAACCAACTCAACAACTCATCAGCAGATTAATTCTTCCTCCGCCAAGACGGTTTACAATTGGTGTGAATAAAGGACTGCAGTGTAAGAAGCAAATAACCATTAGAATTAAACATCAAATTACTGTGTGGTGCACACTAACTAAAGTTATTCTCCTGGGACAGCGGTAAATACAATAAATTATGCAAATTGTGAAGAATGCTATACTTAATATAACAGTTAGATTTTTTTGTCTAGCTTTCCATCCTAAAAAAAATGCAAGACAAGTTAAAAACAATATAAACCTTTTTTTTTAATTCCTTGAAGTTATAACTTTCTAATTCTTAATCGATAAATGCAAAACTATTTTAGTAATGGTTATTTACTTTACTTCTTAGAGGTTGTGTGCAAATCTAAGATAAATAATTTTTTTTTTTTTTTTGTATAATTATCCGGTTACATTTGCAAAAAGTTCAATAAAAAGATTTTTTTTAATCTAGTTAAAACTTAATCATAAAAAACAAATTAAATAAAACTAAGTAATCTTTGAATAAAATCAATAGATAATATTACCACCCTTTTCCAGAGATATTATGCTTTAGTTTTGTATCATTTTGTTTAGTCAGTTTATACAAATTAATGACCAAGAACCATGGTAGTCATTCAAATTAATGAAACCATTTAAAACGCAAATCAAATTTAATTTTGAACATACTTTTTTTGTAACCAAAATTCTGGTTAAACATCCACATAAATTTTATCATCATCATTTTTTTATTGATTTGAGAAGTACCTTCATTAATACATTTCCATCATAATGTAGTTAAATGAGTCTATAAAGCAAACTTTTTGTGGTTGGATATTCAAAAACTATAGTGCATTTATTTGTTCCTAATTTGGGTTTATTTATCCAGAATTTGCCAATGAAACTGAAAAAAAAAGAAAAAAGAAAAACTGTACTCTAGTGCTGTTAACCAATTTATCATGACTGCATGCAAAATAAAAGTCTGCATTTACATAATTGTGTAATTTATTTATTCATAAATTAATCAAATATCTATGTATATATGTTCGGGCTGTCAAAGTTAACTCAAAGTAATTTTAACTGCGTTCATTTTATTAATGCAAGATTAATGCAGCACGTTTTCTGTTTGACCCTTGCCTGTAGTTGGAATAATACGCACCCAGTAAAAATGCAGCACCTATTGGAAATGATGAATGGAAAAAGGTGCAAACTAAAAGATCATATACACAATGGTGTCTGATGGTTCTATCGACAACAAAAAGTTACCTGCATTTATTTTCAATGTGAATTAAATGATCACTGCAGCACATCGAGTGACGCACATAACTCTTCTTCCCCCTAGTCAGGCAGACCACTTTCTCCTATTCATAGAGAACTTCACTTATCATGATTTGCATCTGCGTTTTAGCTCTTCATTTCTGTCCATTTTATATGTAGTTTTGACTGTCTTCAATGTCCACTGACATGGAAGATTGCTTTGTGAACACTGATGAAAGAAAATGTTAATCATATTTTAATGCAGATCATATAATCTCAATAATTATTATTTTGTCTAAATGCTATACATAAACAGCATGTAAATAATGTCAACAAAAAATACTTTTACCTCAGAAAACCATCAAATGTCTATGAGCAAGAAGAGCATTTTACTGATCATTAAATTACATAGTAACACTTTACAATACTGGAAACGTAGTTCCAGTATTTTGCGAACACAAGTATTTGCGAACACAAACAATCAATGAACAATATGCTTATTGAAAGATTTATTCATGCTTGTGCTTGTTACCGAAGCTATTCATTGTTAGTTCATATTAATTCATGGTTCACTATCTAATATTAACAAGCACAGCATTTGATTTTAATAATGCATTAGTAAATGATGAACAACTAATTAATGATTTATGTTAGAAATATTTTAGATTTGTGCTTCTGTACTTAATATTAATTTAGCTTTAAAAACCAAGACAAAATTATGAAAACACAGCAAAATATGTTTTCAGCCAAGAATTTTCATTTTGTTGCACCCTACAATGTTATTTTTCAGTTTCTTACTGTGTGGACTTAAGTCCCTGATGTAGTTATGCAGTTTCAAAATGCAACATTATATTAATTCAAGGTATATTTAGAACAGATACAATGTTATTAATCGCAAGCTAACTCATTAAATCATGCGATTAATCATGATTAAATATTTGAATTCGATTGACAGCACTAATGTATACACATATATCGAAGATGTTAATATAACTGCATATAAAAAAATCTTTATACAAGACAAATTATATACAAATATCTATACTTATATTATGTAACTACAAACATTTATTGTGTATGTGATTAGTCAAGATTAATGATTAAACAGCACTACTCTACTCTGAAACTTCATCTGCTTTTCAGCCATCATGAAATGCTAAAAATGTAATAAAGATTAACAGAGAGCCTAATAAATACCTACTTTTGATACTTTTTAAATGAATGCTTAGCCAAATTCTGATACATTCTGAATTATACAGTAAATTTATTTTTTAAAACCGCATTCTGTGATTATATGTGCATTTTACACATTTATGTTCATGAGTATTTTACTAAATTCAACAATATTTTGTGTTAAAGAGTAAACTCCATTTTCCAACTGCAAACTGTGATTTCATCTGTTTTGTTTTACGCATCATTGAAATCATGGGACATTAGAAAATCAATAAAAGCTAACAGAGAGCCTGAGAAAACTTGACAAATGTGTTCATATTTTAGAAAAGATCTATAAACAAGATCTAATCCTAGAAAGGTTACACATTCTGTCATTTTCAGCACTTTGCTCACTGCGTCTGAGGAAAAAAAACATTCGTCTTGCTTTGGAGGAAGAGCACAGACAAACCTCTGTGTTTTGTCCCGAGTGTGAGAGTTTTAGAGAATATATTTCTATCGGCAAGTTACCAAAAACATTAAGAGCAAAGGAATTTCAACTCCTTTTTTCCCCTTAAAGAGACTTTTATTTAATAAAACAGACCTCTTAATTTCCTTTCACATCTGTCTTGCAATAATACATTCTACACCTGTCATCTTTAACAATCATTATATGAAATTAATTACAGCGCTGCTCTGATAAGGTAAAATGCAATAAAATGCTCAGTGATAATAGAAATAGTCATCATAGAAAATCTTTATATATATTTACACATATAATTATATATAAATAGTTATATACACTGTACTTATATTATGGAACTACAAACTTTTATTTTGTATGCTATTAGTCACTATTAATAATTAAACAGCACTAGAGACTTCATCTGCATTTCAGCCATCATGGAATGCTAGAGGTTTAATAAAGATTACCAGAGAGCCTAATAAATACTTATATAAATGTAACTACAAACTTGTATTTTGTATGCGATTCGTCACAAATGATTAGAGCCAGACAGAATCTGCAGAATTTTTTTGCTATTTCTGCTCCCAATTATGTGTGAAAATAAATAAATAAATAATTACAATTAAATTTAAAAAAGGATATTTTTTGTTAATTCCCCCTCAATAAAAGGATAAAATGTTAAATATGTTCCAGTTCTTACAGACCTGAGAAACCCTGTTCAGTAAACAATATTCCATAGATTCATTGTAGTACCAGTAACTGAATTTGGATTAGGAGGCTTCTACCAGTATCCAATTTTCTTGTTTGCGATTTTTTAGCTTTTTTTTTATCACGGTATGCTGTATTATCATGGTTTTGACCTAAACTGCAAAAAACACTTTAACAGTTATAATATAAACAAAAAAATACTTTGGGTATAGCTTTGTATGTTGTACATACATGTTCAGAGTAAATACAAATTTTTAAACAAATTAAATTGCCAATGGATGATAAAGTACAATACAATAAGCAACACTTTAAAAACTCTCATTAGTAAATGTTAGTTAATGCATTAAGATCAACAGTTAGAAAAAGCATATTATAGTTATATGTTAAAGTGAAACATTTTTTTTAAATAGTTATTAACTCCATTTAATGAAACAATTACGACTTTTTAAATCCATTATTAGGCATTACCTAAGAACTTTATCACTCTAGATTAATAAATGCTTTTGTAGTTGTCATTACATTGACTTTAATTAACTGATGTTGACAAATTGAAAGAGTTAAACTATAAAAATTCACATAATGTTCAATATAGCTGGCCAGATTAACGTGAAAATGTTCATATTTGAAATTAAATCCTCTTAAAGTACTGAATAAAGGAATAAAAATAAAATATTGAATTACTGAATATCTGCATGTTTATATATGAATATTATTAGAATTTGTAATGTATGTTTTGTGTTAAAAGATTAATGAAAAAATAATTACAGCAATTGCAGTTATGACGCTGTATATTATTAATGTAGACCAATTATAAATATTAATGGATTAATCAAATATAATTATAATAATTGTGGTTAAGCTAAAGTATTTGTATTTATACTTAATGTATTTAGGTTTGCGTTTTCACACAGTCATCACAAAAAAAACATTTCAACATAATATAGACACGGATTTTCCCAGAATTATGATTAACTGAATGTTTAATTTTAATGATATTCCAGTACAAGAAGTTTGCTAGATTGACATCTGCATTGTGTCCTCAGTCAGGGAACAAAAACCATGTTTTGATACCACATGTTCGAACATGCAGGAACCAAGAAATTCATTTCTCTGCTAAAATATTTTGTTAAGGAAGAAGGCTGTTTACTCAATACAATTCATACAGTACATTATAAATATTGTTCCTCAGAACAATGTTTGTAAAATGTTCACCTGGTTGTCGTGTTTGTGATTAAATCTTTTAATCAGAAGGGGGGGAAAATCTACATTTAAACTGAAAAGAAATAGATATTTGACATTAATTGTGATAAATTTTTTATCCAGCCCTTAAAACCGGTCTCAACCCTCAACATCCTTTTTAAACTGAGATCTGATGCAAGCAGTGAAATTGCAGAGAGGTTTCAGTAGGGTAGAAGAGAAACAGAAAACCTGCAGACATGTAAAAAGGGTTAAAAAGATCCTCTTAACCTGTGCAGTGAACCCGATCTTCACAAGTGAAATCAATCACATCAGTAATGAATTCACACATGAACTCGCTCAAATTAAATGGTCAACCTCTGAGGTAACAAACGCATTTTTAATGGAAGAAAAATTAAATGAATGCAAATAGATATGAAACTGTAAATATATAATCCAGTGGCAAGTAAAAATCCACTTACCCTCAAGTACTTTCAAATCTTTCTGTTAAACAAATAAGAAGATATTCGGAAGAATGTTGGATGAATGTAGTCATTGATATCAATAGTAGAACAAAAATCCATTGGTTTCTAACATTTTACAAAATATCCTCCCTTTGTGTGCAACTGAAGAAAAACTGGTCTGTAACAAGTGAAGGCTGAGCAAACGATGACAAAATTTCGTTTTAGGGTTGAACTATTACATTTTTTTCTACTTCTCTGCATGGCAAACGCAATGGTGTTGCATTTTATGTACATAAAACATGAATCAACATCAGAGCCACTGATACCAGGAGCCCAACTGTAGCTGAAATGCCCGATTTACATCTGCTTTCACGCACCATTGTGACTTCTGGACCACCAGTGTAAACATGCCTTCGTAAAGAGTATCTTCGTTTTCATCATCACGAAGTAAAATCGACAAACGCGTTTAACGCGAAATCAGACGCACCTGTCCCCATCACAGCAGCAGCACAGCCTCGTCAATCACAACAACACTCATGCCTGCTGCTGACGTACATCCTCAATCCCCTCAAAATAAGCCTGCGTTTAAACCGTGAACCCTGCATATCAATCTCACATCAGCAGCCGTGTCTCTCTAAAACACCTAACCCGAGGGCGAAAAGCACTCGGTGTGTTTTGGTTTCAGAGAGCAAAAACGCGACGGGAGCGCAGGCCTCATATCGCTGCATTTAAGTCCGTCGTGCAAAACTCACCCATCTTTCCTCTTTGCTTTGTACACATGGCCATAAGTCCCTCGTCCAACTTTACATCCCTCGTACTCAAAGAGGTCCTCGACTCGTTCCCTCTCCCCGGTGAGCTTCACTTTGAAGTCATAGTCCATTTTCGGCGTGATTCTGGGGATCCGGGATGTGGCTTCCCTTTAAAGCGCCGCTGGGGAGGCAACTTACTTCAAGCCCCGTTTAGACAATTAGTTGCCTTCCCTCGCGTCGCTTTGAGCTCGATTAAAGAATCTTCATTTACCGCAAGCGATCACGGGCGGCTGAAACGAGGTGTGGAGCGCGTGTGCTTTTTGATCCGACACAAAGTGCAGGCTGTTATTGGACTATCAGTCGCTTTCTTTGATATTTCTGTGCAACTGCGCCGCTCAGCCGGTATCTCACCCGGGAGAGTTGAGCGTCCACGTACGGCAGTGTCGCAAAGCGTCGTGAAAGCCGTTCCCAAGCACATAGACGGCGAGGAATGGGCTTTGTGGCGCACCACGTGGATTTTAACCCTTTGCTTAGGAAAGGATTTGTTTTTCAGTTTTTATTGCATGCTTATTTTTTTATATATATTTTAACTGACAACCCATAAGAATGTCTTATAGACTGTATAGTAATTGAAAACAATATAATAAAACAATTCTATTTTTCCTAAGCTATCGAGTTAATATGTGTTAGCGATAATATTATTGAGCTTTTTACGTTTATAGAAATCACTACACTACATATATTACAGTACAGTTGGTCAGTTTTCTGTTACTGATTATATTTGTATCTGGTATTAAACCTTATAATAAAAAATTGTCAGTATTTTAAGAATTGCTTGCAAATAACAAAGAATAAT
Organism: Danio choprae; assembly: GCA_903798125.1. Taxonomy (NCBI): domain Eukaryota; kingdom Metazoa; phylum Chordata; class Actinopteri; order Cypriniformes; family Danionidae; genus Danio; species Danio choprae. The sequence goes on from CAIGQW010005871.1 coordinate 111,257, forward strand.
ATTCAAGATAATTATTATTAAATTAAGCATATTGCAAGTAACTTTTTTAAACTCATGTTTAAATGCAAGCGTAAAAATATCTACATTATTGTAAATAAAACATACTGTGAATCAAAACAGTATTGAATACAAATTTAATAAAATGATCAAATAATAATTAAAATGCATTTTCTGCATTAGGAATGAAATTATCTTTATGATGCAAACCATGAATAGATGTAGAATATCCCTAATCATAAGTTTAATATTACTACTACTAATAGTAATCTTAATATTAATAGCTTAATACTAATTGGCAAAAAAAAAAATTTAAAAGGGCATTTTCTAACATCAAATCAAATCTGAATGTGTCACGTGTAACTATATGTCTTCTGAGCAAAAACAAGAAAGCAATGACTATTATTCATACTAACCATGATTTGCAGAAGACACACACTAACTCGTTGTAATAATAGTTTACACACACATATTCTGTCAGGTATATTTACAGCAAAAAAAATAATTTAATGGCATAATAAAAGATAATTAAAGATCACAGCACTAATTTCATTAGTCATTTCAAATTAAGCCCTGTCACTATCCTTCATAACTCCTTTAAAGTAGGCAAAAAAATTTTTTAAAAATTGTGTGATCGCTTATTCTCATTTCGTAAGTACAGTCTGGAATAACTATGTTCTTTCATGAATGTTGATGTAACAATATTCACTACATTTTATTTTCACAAAAATTATTTAAAACGTTACTACCATGTTATTATGGGTGTACTATAGTGGGAACTGCTGTTGCGCACGTGGTAGTTGTCCGGACAGTTGTTTGTGTGACTCCATTGGTCCCATCTTGGCTACATTGTAATCAGAGCGCAGAGGAAAGAGAACTCGTCCATATTACAGCTGCTGTTTCAGGTACTTACACATCTATTACGAGCTTCATTTCATGATTTCGTCTTCATTTTGGACAGCGTTATCACATTTCATGTTTTGTGTTACATTCTCGTGCCAATGACATTTTTCCTCATCTTGTCAAAATAATGATCTAAACCTTTCATTGGCCCACAGTTAGCCTGTCAGCAATCTGTCGACACCACCAAATGTGTTGCGCATTTAAAATGACAGCTCGCTTCACCGAGTGACTCGCGTTTGCCAGATGACAGACGACGGTGACAGTTTAATGACAAATTCCAGATGTAAATTACACCATGTGGGGAGTGCTAGCATTGGCTTTTTATTGTCTGGGATAGGTTGCTAGCTGACATGGAGCCCGACTTTTTCTTTGTCACGGCCCTCCTCTAAGCGATGCTGAGTGGTCAGTCTTGCTGTCAGTCATTGTTCCTCGGACGCTGATTGGTTGTGAGGCTGACAGCGTCAGTTTTGGTGCTTGACTTATTCTACGGTGCTGTCTGTGGCCTACAGAGCAGCAATACTGTATGAAATAACTGGGGTGTTATTTATATGAATTGATTTGACGATGTTGTCAACCTCATGTTGCTCTTGTCGGGGTTCGACATGTGTCAACATGTTTTGCTTACACGTTAAGGATTTACGGATTGCATATTTGAGGCGTTCATTTTGTCGTGCTGTCTCCTAATGGTGGCTCTGTTTTAGACACAAGTTAGTGTCTCAGATTTGTTATTTATAAATCCGTGATCATTTGAAAGCACATTTTATCGCTTCATCATCACTGACTTATAAGTAGAACTGGTTTCTACGTTGTATGTTATAGACTATTATTTCATAAGTGTAAATTAAGCAATAGCAGAGGCTGTAGTGTTATGTTTTTATTGCTGTTTTTACTGAAAAAAGTAGCTGACATTATTTACTTCAAAGAAGTTATAGGTCCCACGGTGTGATTCTCCAAAAAAATAAATTTTAAACAGCATTTTTCAAAATCTATTAATTGTCATGCATACTTTAATGACCTAATATTTAGAGACTAGATGGCATTGTATTTATAAAATTAATTTGTCTTTGCAGAACCATAAAATGAAAAGTGATTCCAATAGTGACCTGTTACAGGACCAAAATGTTATGTATTCTCCTGTAAACTTTAATAGTAATGTTTTTTTTTATAATAATAAACGTTTATAGACATGTTATGCATCAGCTAGCCTGTTTCCCAAGGCACAAAAAAATGGATTTTTAACAATTACCAATAAACAGATGTGTTGCAAAGTCAGAGGTTGTTAATTGATTATCTGTGCTTTTGTGGAACACATCAGCTTGCATTAATTCATTCATTTTCTTTTCGGCTTAGTCCCTTTATTAATCTGGGGTTTCCACAGCGGAATGAACCGCCAACTTATCCAGCATATGTTTTACGCAGCGGATGCCCTTCCAGCTGCAACCCATCACTGGGAAACATCCATACACACTCATTCACACACATACACTACGGACAATTTAGCTTACCCAATTCACACATACCACATGTTTTTGGACTTGTGGGGGAAACCGGAGCACCCGGAGGAAACCCACGCAACCACGGGGAGAACATGCAAACTCCACACAATAATGCCAACTGACCCAGCCGATGCTCGAACCAGCAACCTTCTTGCTGTGAGGCGAATGTGCTACCCACTGCGCCACCATGCTGCCCTGCATTAATTCATTATATGTTTTAGCAGAATATGCTCAGAAAACAACATCACCAATAAAACTGTACACAAAACTCCACCTATCAGAAAGTTGCAGCAAGCAAAGCACAACAAAAGAGATCTTTAGCTCCACCCACATCCATGAGGCACAACATATTGCATAATTGAATGTGTAAACATTTGTTTGTTTTTTTTGGTTAATGAGTTATAGTACTTTAACAAAGACTTTTGAATCTAGCACTGCTAAGTGGGCAAGCACTAATGTACACGTATTAGGTTTTTATTTAGATTTAGTATTAATAATATTATCTACAGAATGCAATTAAGCTTTTCCAAATCCAAAAGGAGACAGTCTATCTTAGGGCTGCACAATATTGGAAAAATCTGACATTGCGATACTTTGTTTTTCTGCTATAAATATTGCCATATGAATATAATTTTGCAAAATGATTTAATTATGCCTAGATTTCATTCATTTAGATCAACTGGGATGATCAAGATGTTTTGAATGCAGCGCATCTGCATAAATTATAATAAATTACAAGCGTATATAAATACAACAGAGCTAAAAGTTAGATAAACAATGCTTTATGGTTTTCTAGAGAGTCTAACAGTATTCAGGTACAGAAATTGAACAATCAAACATAAAATAACATGGTAATCATTGTATAAATTATTTAAAAATAATATCTTTATATTTTAATCTTTAATAAAGAATCTAATCCAGCGATGTGAATATTGTGGACTATTGCCCTAGTCTATCTGTAGCTAACTATTTAACACTATTGATGATTTTTTGGGTCATTTTTGTCACATTTGTAAACAGCGGTTTCTGTGGTGATGGACCCTCCCGGCGGCCGAGACGAGCGTCATCGTCAAGCGGAGCGGCTTCGGCGGGAGGAGGCATACTATCACTTCATTAATGAACTGAGCGAGGAGGAGTACAGACTAATGAGAGACAGCAATCTTCTGGGAACACCTGGTAAGAAACGCTGAAATCTGGCTGAATGCATACACATGATTTACACCTTGACCTATGATTATTATGTTTTGATATTTAATTATTATTCTGTACAGTGTTTTTACCCCCTTCACATAGAAATAAAAATTCAGAGCATGAGGAAATATAAATTCCCAAACCTACCCTTTACTCAATGAACAATAGGGTTGGATCTTTTATAAGGCATGTTTTTGTTTGATCACAGGTGAAGTCACAGCAGAAGAGCTAAGGCAACGTCTGGATGGTGCAAAAGAGCGAGTGTCATCTCAGCCACCCCCTGAACCACGCCCACAGAGCAGTGAGGCAGAAGGCAGTAGTGGTAAGGACACAGATGAGTGCTACGGAATTCACTTCCTTAGCTGTACTAAAACTTGTACTTTGAATAACCAGCTGGTTTGTATAAAATAAGCACCTCATGGACAGTCACAACAATTCAGATTGCATCATAGTTTAAAGTGTCCTCAATTTCATGTGAATCCTTCTGTATGCTTTTGAGTAATAGGAATGATTCATTATTTAAATGTAGCTTTTTTGTTTCCAGAATTGGGATTCACATTAGTAAATTTATCATTCCATAATACTTGTAAAATTTGTTAAACAGATAAAATGCTCATAAAACATAATAATATGAATTAATATACACTGTACGAATGGAAACCAAATTGTTGTAAATTGTTTTATTACTTACCCTAAATTCAACAATGATGATTTGAAATTGATTCCATTCAAAGTTGATATTCTTTTGCAAATTGTTTTCTTTTGCAGGTGCGGTTGAGCCAGGTGCCGAGACATCTAATGGAGACTCCCTGCTGGAGTGGTTGAACACATTCCGCCGCACAGGAAATGCCACACGTAGCGGGCAGAGTGGAAACCAAACTTGGCGTGCCGTCAGTCGCACCAACCCCAACAGCGGCGAGTTTCGCTTCAGTCTGGAGATTAACATCAACCACGAGCAGCCCGAGCCTGGTGAACACAGCGACACCCCTGACCCGACTGATCTCCCAATGCCTCCCCCTCCTCCTCCGCCTCCTCCTCCTCCTCTTCCAGTGCAATCTGCCTCGCCACCCACAACCCCTTACAACCATTCAAGGTCTGCACCTTACTCACTTCAACACCCCACGCCGTACTCCACGAGCAGACCCACCCTGGGAAGAAGAGGTGCAGTGCGCCGCACACGCAGTAGCACAGCTCCACCTATAACGCCCCCTGTGACCTCACAGGCTCCTCCCACACCTCTGAGGAGGAACTTGCCTACTTTGCCAAGCTCTCCACCTCCACAGGCTCCACTTGCTTTTCAGTCACAGGAGCAGGATGGTGGTGCTGTACGGAGTCAAATACACGTCACAACCTCCTCAGTTAATACAGGAGAGGAGCAGAATGGAAGTGAAGGCCCAGACTGCCCTAACATTCAGCCTCAGTCTGACCCCCAGGTGACGCCAGCTGCCCGCGAGCCACGAAACAGTAGGACTCGTTCACGTGGTCGTGTGCGCCGGGCAGCGGGTGCAGGAGGGGCTTTATCTCGGTCTTCAAGACGAAGCCGCTCACCTTTAGACAGAAACCCCACCTCCAGTGTTAGCCCCACCCACAGCAGCAGCACCCCACCAGTGGAGTCTGCCGGAAGTACAGCTGTTAGTATGGAGATGGGCCAATCTGCCGCAGAGCCAGCTGCTCCCACAGAACCTCCAGAGGCAGGTGAGGAAGAGGGAGAGACGCCTGTATCAGGTGCCGGAGGTGTTCGTCGTCACCCAACAATCATGCTGGACCTCCAAGTGCGGCGCATCAGACCAGGAGAGAACCGGGACAGGGACAGCATCGCCAGTCGCACGCGCTCTCGTGCTCGGGCCGCTGAAAACACAGTCACCTTTGAGAGCGACAGCGGGGGCTTCCGGAGAACAATCTCACGCTCAGAGCGTGCGGGAATTCGCACTTATGTCAGCACTATACGCATCCCATTGCGGCGCATTTCTGAGACGGGCCTTGGCGAGCCCAGCTCCATGGCATTGCGATCTATCCTTCGCCAGATAATGACCGGCTTTGGTGAGCTCAGCTCCCTCATGGAGACGGAAGCAGATTCAGAGACTGCAACGCCCAGTCAGGACTCTGCTCCCGCAGCTGGAGCCCAGACATATCGTGCTGGTGGTGCAGAGGGTGGAGCCACCCACGGTGGAGTTGAATCAGCACGGGAAACTTTAGGGGAGGGCGAGGAGGAAGGACAAGTGCGGGTGAGCAGGACTGGGCCAGAGGGACGACCTAGCAGCAGAGACACTAACAACCTAGTGGAAAACGGCACATTGCCCATCCTAAGGCTTGCACACTTTTTTCTTCTCAATGAAGATGAAGATGAGGAGCACCCACGGGGCCTCACCAAAGAACAGATCGACAATCTGGTCACACGCACTTACGGTCAGGTCAACCTGGAGGGTGAGCAGGGCCGCGCTTGCAGCGTTTGCATCAATGAGTACACGCAGGGCAACAAGCTGCGCCGCTTACCCTGTGCCCACGAGTTCCACATCCACTGCATCGACCGCTGGCTCTCTGAAAACAATACCTGCCCCATCTGCAGGCAGCCCATCTTGTCCAGCCATCAGGAATGATGTCAGGTTGTAGCTATCAATCAACAGACTGAACCAGTGACTTTTATTCTGCCGTCGGTGGCACCTGTACATAGTGCTTCAATGTTTTCATTCTCTGAGATCCATTGTATTCAAGCTAAAGGTAGAACCAAAAGCAGAAAAAGACTATAATGCAGAGATTTAACAAAGCTTTATTTTTTTAGACTCCTTTTGTTTTCCTCTTCTTCCATTTTCCATTAAGCTTCGCGGACATATTAACAAACGGTGTGACTAACTCGGATGGAGTTAGGAATGTTAACTTCTGCTACAGTTGCAGTCACAATTAAAGGGATATTTCACCCAAAAAAGCGAAAATTATTTATTTTATTTACTTGTTCAAAACCAGTTTGAGTTTTAAAGAAGGTATTTAAAAGGATGTTGAAACCTTTAACCATTGACTTCCATGGTTTTTGTTTTTCCTACTATTGATGTCAATGGTTACAGGTTTCCAACATTCTTCAAAGCATCTTTTGTGTTCAACATAACTGCTTTGGAACAAGTCAAAGGTGAGTAAATGATAGAATAATTAACATTTTTTGGGTAAACTATCCTCTTAATATTGTTCAGTAAATTTTCGCAGGCATAATCCAATCATTTCAATGGGGATCCTCATGAAATATTAAGTGGATTAGATGTGCTTCACACATCACTACCCTATGGACTTTTTTCACCTGCGAAATTTCGCAAATGTGACTGCACCTTAATTCTGTCTCACAAATGTAAGGTTTGGTGGCTTCAAAAAATGGATAGACCTCTTAAAACTCTTTAAAATATATGTAAATATATGAATGTCTGTGTTTTCAGTTTTATCAGTAAGACATTCTAAAAAGAACCTTACGCCAGTTCATTTGCATTTTCAAAAGAAACGTTTACTTTTTAAGCGCTTGCTGAGAAATCCAGCGGTTTTGAAGCTCTATGAGTCCTCCATGTAAATGCTCCGTAATGTTGGGCAGCATTCTTTTAAATGCGTTTTCAATCAGAGCAGGTTTTTAGTGTGATTTTTATGGGATACAAGTGGGATATGAATGATGCATCTGGTCGTAAATGAACTTTCCATGGAAGTTCCACAATTCCAATCTTTATAATATGGGAAACTGCAATCTCTACAAACACTACAGAACACTTTTTTTAAGCGATAGTTCACCCATAATTTTAAATTCTGTCATCATTTGCTCACCTTGTTTGAGTTTCTTCTGTTGAACACAAACAAAGGTATCCTGAAGAATGCTAGAAGTGGAAGTGGATGGCTGCTGCTTTCCAACATTCCTCAAAATCTCTTTATTTGAATTCAAAAGAAGAAAAACAAACAAACAGGGTTGTGACAAATGAAGGGTGAGTAAATAATGGCAATTTAAGTTTTTGGGTGAACTACCCCTTTAAGCGTGGTCCTTTTATCCCCTAGAGGTACAGAATATGCTTTCCACTTTGAGTGTCATTACATTTCTAATGCGAACAAGACATTTGCATTCGAACATGATACAGATGAGCTAGTAAGTGCATGCTTGATTTGTACCTGCATATAAACCCTATAACTGTTCAAATGAATTATCACTCGAAAGCACTTGTCAGCCACTGCACTATAAGCAGTACATCGAAGCCTGTTAAAAGCTAGACGACATCTGGGGTGATGCAGCGATACAAGCAAGCAATGAATTGTTGACAGCAAGTTAAGTTTTCCTCAGTTTACCCTTCAGGTTTAGCCATTTTTATAGTTTTTATCATCACATGCTTCATACCTCACACATGTTCTGCCCTGCTTTTCCCTTCCCTCAGTATTTTAACATATGGTTTCACTTATGGCCTTGTCTAATTCAACATTTTCCACCCTTCACGCAGTGTTGCTTGTTCCCCATGTGAGGCAGTAGGACTTCCGAATGAATGATCTTGAATGTAGTTGTACCTGCGTCTTTCCAAGGTACACTTTTTTTTTCTTCCTCGATGTACAATAGATGTCTGCTTATGTTTCTGGATTAAAACAAAGACTAAATCTGTTATTCGACAACTGTCCTCGATGTTATTGTTTTCTTGTATACTAAAATATCCCTTTATTTTGTCTGTATGTTGTGTTGATGTGTGTATGCTATGTACGAAGTGTGTGTATGTGCTATGTACAAAGTGCGTGTGTGTGTGTGTGTGTGTGTGTGTGTGTGTGTGTGTGTGTGTGTGTGTGTGTGTTTTGCTGAATGGATCAGAATGGTTTTTGAGCAGTTGTGTGTTTGTGAGTGGGGGATCTTTGGCCATGAAGTTTAGATATTTAATGAAACATTGACATCATTGAGCTATGATGACTGTGTATTATGTTATAATGTGATGCTAAAACAGAAGAATATGTATTCTGTTACTATGTAATAAAATAAAACACATTGATTTTTTTTTCTTCCCTGCCCCCTAACAGTGGATTGATAGACATGGCTTGTTATCACAATAGGAAACAAATAGGGTTTGCTGGAGGAAAAAAATGTGCAGTGAAATCTACACGTGTAGTCAAAAGAGATTTTTACATTTTAATTATGATTTTGGTTATATGAATGATAAATCCAATTGATCAAAAGTGGTCGTTGAGACATTTACAATATTACAAACACCTTTTATTTCAATTCAGAAAACACTTTGGTTGAAATCACGGTTTCCACAAAAGCATTAGGAATAGAGTAGATTAAAAACTGCTTTTAATTCATAGAATTGTTTTATTTTAAATCAGATTTACTTACTTACTATACTACTTACTTACAGCCACTTACTTAAACTATATGAACTGATTTTAAGTAAGAATTTAACAAGGTATAGATTGGATAAAAATAACAGATTTTGCCAAAAATGGTAAGATAACTGTAGGGTATTAACCTCCACTCCAATGCATAATATTGTTTTGGCTTATTGCAGTTCGTCTGCCACTTTAAATGCTTGCTTTCTAAAAGTTGGATGGATTCAGATAGGCCGTTAATGTTTGTTTTCTATCTCTGATTTAAATAAGATTTAGATTTTATATCATCTTAATTAGATTTTATATAATCATGCTTGCAGTTCTGTTGCATTATCATTACAAAGGCACAGATTTTTAGAAACTTAAAAAAAAGTTATCATTATTGTCACTCTAAAAATGCCCTAATTAAAGAAAAAAACATTAAACATGAAATTTACTTTAAAAAATGTACATGCAAAAGAAAAAATATGTAATTTGAATAGGTCTAATTGTGTGAATGGGCCTTAACAGTGGATTATATTTATTCATATACAAAGGTGAAAAAGTTCAACAAACATTAAGATAAAGATGCAGAAAAGGCAGATTTTTCTGGATTTACTTGATTAAGTAATTTTCAATAAATGTTTTATATTTGTTTCATTATATAAAGTACTGAGATTTATACGCACACACACACACACACACACACACACACAGCGGTTAAAATAGGTATTGAACACGTCACCATTTTTTTCTCAGAAAATATATTTCTTTGAAATTTTCACCAGATGTCAGTAACAACCAAATAAAAAGAAACCAAAACTAATTCGTTTAGAAATTAAGTTATGTTTAATTACTTGAAATGACAGAGGGAAAACATATTAAACACATGAAGTAAGGGAGGTGTAAAAAGGCATGGAAAGCCCAAACGAAATCTCTCAGTTGTTTAGACTTTTAAAGTTTGGGGGAAAAAATCACACCTGAACAATGGATAGGAAAAAAAAAGCTCTTTATACAAGATTTTAAATAGTTCAGTTCTTCCTCTGTGTGTCATTCCATTGTTATTACACATAACTTTTTTTTTCTTTTAGTTTATTTATTTGGACTGTTTGGGTTTTTACAAAAATTTGCATCAATGTCAACAGCTCCTTTAGAAATAAATTTACCAGGAAAAAGCACAATGTCATGAAAAATTAATCAAACACCTAACTATAAATCATCAATCCAGAAAACCACTTTTCCATAGCTGTAAATTCTTCTTATGTTTAAACATTAAATACATAGTTAAATATTTTTAAATGCCACCTTTAACCCTGAACCAACATGGTGCCTAAACATAGGTGGGGCCTAAACATGGTTAATTATAAAATCTGAGTTAATTCCAAACCAATAAAATACCTAAAAATGTCAAATAAATAAATAATAACAAAATAGCCTAAATATAATAAATACAATTGAACATTTAATTCATGTTTTCCATTAGGCCTACACTCAGAAAATGCTGTTTGTTTCAAACAACTTATTTAAAATGAGCTGAAACAACACAATTCATGAGGTTGTTTTGAGACAACTTAATTGTTTTATGTTCAATCCACTTAAATGTGTGAAAACTAATAAGTTCAAATAATTCCTTCATGTTGACCCAACACAAATCGATTGTCTGGAACCCAGCATTTTTACAGCGTATTTATTTTTTAAATAATTTAACCAATGTTAATAATCTACACAAATAAATACCAGAATGGGTCTATTGAGGTCCATCCATACCATATGAGGGCGTATTGGCATTCAGAGAGAGTCCAGGCGGGGTCTGGCTCTGATGACGGAGCGCGCGCGGATTCGCCTGCGCGTTTGTACGAGCAATAATGCGACGGATCAGCAGGATGGCAGAAGCGCGTGCCCGGGCCAGTGCGCGCGCCTGAGGGTGACCCATCATCAATAGGAACTATGTTGCCTCCATCAAACACCGCATCCTTGCGCCTGTGGTCCACAAACCCCCGCTGAAGCGCGAGTATGCCCACAGCTCGCCCGCGCTGCTGGAAGCTCCACACCGCCGCGCACAATGTATTTCAACCGACGCTCGAAGAAGATCCACAGCGAGGGAGGTAAGATGACATAATCTGCCGACGGGGGACGGTGGATGTGTTGACGCCTGCGTTTTCTTCGGTGCCGCTGTTCATTCGGATGCTCATTTTATCAGGATATTATTCATTATTATGACATATTAGAGACGCGTTTTAGATGCTGTGATTGGTCAGCATCAGTCGTCCTGCACCTGCTCTTGTCGTGGTGACCTGTCGTTTTCGCAGCGTAAACACACGGGTCACCCGGGTGACGTTTTGCTTTCAGTGATAAATTAGGGTCAAGTGTTCTTCTGAGATAAAGCGTGATGCGGTAACAATTAATCTTATCCAGATCTGCATGGACGTTTGAGAGAGAAACTCCCTCAGTGGGGTGTCTAGCTTGTCACGTGACTCTTTAAAGCGCTCTGACTTTCTAAGCTCATAGACAGGTTTGCATCACCTGTTGAGGGCATGTGCCTCTGGTTTAATGTCTACCTTTTTATTAATTACTTTATATTTAGGAAAGAAATAAGAAAACGTATTTTCAATTAGATGCTGACATGTAGCTAAGGGGTTGACAATATTTTAGATGCCACAAACCCACAATGAGATCAGGACCTCAATCCTAAAAGAAAAAAGTCCACATTTACATAGTTTTGTTATACAAAGTCACAATTTACTGTGTTTATTTAATACTAAATGTCCTAAATATATGCTATCTTTTAAGTTTTGTTTTTTTTCTACTCTGTACTACACTTTCAGAAATAAAGGTACAATACCTGTCATTGGGGTGGTACTTTATACTAATATAGGTAAACTTATACCTCATAGGTCCACATGTGCACCTTAAAGTTACACACTAATACCTAAAAAGTAAGAATGTGAACTTCATAGTACCTTAAAAGGTACAACAAATTCTTTTCGAAAATATATTACCCCAATGACATTTATATTTCAGAGTGTACATTTATTTATGTACACATTAAATAACATTGAAAATGTTTAATTAATATTTATTCATTTAATTTAATCACATTTGTTTAATGTATTTATTTTTTATCTAATAATCTTTGGTCATTTTTAATTGAATTAATAATTTTAATAATATTACCTTTACATTATTCGAATGAATTTTTTAAATCATTTTTATCATGCATGTTTATTTACTGTAATATTTCATATTAAATCAGTGTGATACAATTTTATGTAATAATAATTTGGGTTAATATATTATTTAATTCATGAAGATTTTCCTTCAGACATTCCATGGTCCTCAGTTTGAAAACCAGTTATATATTTATTTATATTAATCTTTTATTTATTGTAATATTTTAATCATGATTAAATATACTTAATATGCTTTCTCAGTTTCATATTTAACATCTCTTTATACTATGTAATGTAAAACAAATTCCTACTGAAATACATTTAAACAAAACCTAAAATAACTACGATCACTTAAAATGTACATTATATTACAGAAATCAAGTTCAAACTGTGAACTCTCTTGAACAGAGTCAAAAAAGCAGATTTACAAATAAAGTATAATGAAGAAAAAAACACACATCATACATATTAATGTTTGTAAAAATGTTTTTAACAATGAGGTAAATTTCTAATTAAGAATGCATTGCATTAACATAATCAGTTGTTTAAAATGAAGTAATATGTTTTGTTGTGGTAGCGCAGTTGGTAGCACAATCGAACCAGCGACAAGAAGGTCGCTGGTTCGAACCTCGGCTGGGTCAGTTGGCATTTCTGTGTGGAGTTTGCATGTTTTCCCCGTGTTCGCGTGGGTTTCCTCTGGGTGCTCTGGTTCCCCAAAGACATGTAGTATAGGTGAATTGGGTAAGCTAAATTGTCCGTAGTGTATGGGTGTGAATGAGTGTGTATGGATGTTTCCCAGTGATGGGTTTCCCAGATTATTAAAGGGATTAAGCTGAAAAGAAAATGAATGAATATTGTGTTTTATAAGAAGTGTTGCCATTTTATAGCAATAAGATTAAATTTAAGCAAGAAAGCATTGCTTTTAAAAGACACAGTTAAAAAGAAAGAAACTATTGTTATTTATACAAGTATTTTATTTTAGTAATTGGGTCCATTTTATACAAAAACAGCTTTAAATGCATGCAACGTAGGGTTTTATTTATAAGGATAGTTTTTCATTTTAGCAAGGATGTCTATTTTTTTAAAGCAATTTTGCTTTTCAAATCATCCACATTGTAGTTATTTTTAAGCATTGTTTTATTTTAGCAATGAGGTCTATTTTATTCAAAACAACATAGATTTCTAGATGCATACAATAAAGGGTTACAATCACGAGATTCTTCAAACCACTGAAAGAAAATGTCTGTATCACTGCAGTCTTTTTCAGGCTCTGATGTGAATGGAAATGAGCCACTGAAACAATTATTATTATTACAAATCAAAGTAAAAGCTTCCGCATCTTTCTCCAGACAGCAGTAAATACATCCAGTCAGGTTTAGTTAATGCACAGCAGCCAAGAGTACATCGCGAGAACATGCTCTTGAGATCAGAACGCTGCTGGTGGCAGGTTTGAGAGATTGCAGATTGTTCTGGAAGCAGGTCTGTGCCAGCACGTGTTTATTCGGCAGGGCTTTGTGGGGTGATGAGTCTTTTTGACAGACTGACACATATGCATTGTGGATTACACTGGATGTTTGTTTGGCCTGCTCTGAACCAGCATGTTCCAGAATAAACATGCAGGGGCCATACTGTCGCTAACCTCAATTGTAAATCTGTGACTCTGGGTTTGTCTTAAACATTCAAGAAAGTTGAGATTTAATGGAAATCTTTAGTCTTTAAAGGTGACCTATTATGCCCCTTTTTACAAGATGTAAAATAAGTCTCTGATGTCCCTAGAGTGTGTAAGTGAAGCTTCGTTCAAAATACCCCACAAATAATGTTATTATAACTGCCCCTTTTAGGCTTTGATACAAATTGTTCTGTTTTGGCAACTGTCGCTTTAAATTCAAATGAGATTGTGCTCTTTTCAAAAGAGGGCGGAGCTACAAATGCCTATGCATCAGCATAGCGGCAGATTCAAAACAGGACTAACTTTATCTCTGTGAAAACTGAAAAAGGCTCAGAAGATGGTCGTCTATCCAGACTATATTTTTCATTTCTGCATCCAAAAACTTGACATTTACAATGACCCTTAGTCGCTGACATTATCTTCAGCAGGTACAGCATGAAAACTCTAATGGCAGACGGCTGATTCTCACTTAGTGTTAATGAGGGAGAGATCACCACTAATGGGTGGGATTTTTCTCCTCTGATGACGCCTACAAAGGGAGAATGTCAATCAAAGGGTTTTTATCTGTGTTTACAAAAAATAGGATTAATAAATGTTTACCATTAGAGGCTGCTTATATTCACACACTGTTGCCACACAACTGTGTTTAAACCCCTTATAAAAGTGATTTTTGCATATTAGGTTCCCTTTAAAGGGATAGTTCACACAAAACTGAAATATGCTGTTATTTAACCCTCAAACGGTATTTATTTCCTATTTACCTGGATTTGGGGTATATATTTACTATTTACTAAGCTTGGATTTGGGGTCTATATGACCCCAATAATTCATAGAGTGATTGGAAAAAAATATATACATTTTACTCATACAAATTATAGATGTTTTTTGCTGTTGTTGTTTACATCTCATCTATACTTTAATGCTGTGTTTTGAGAGATATAAAGTAGGTATACTGGAAAAATATGCGATATTGAAATTTCTTACGATATAACTAAATTGTGAAATTATATTTTATCATTAACAAAATTTTTGATTTATTTATCTAATGATCATACAAAAATAAACAGGTAATAGATATCTTTCTGAGCTAATTATATCTAAAATAAATAAATAAATAAAACTATGTCAAGGAGCAAACATTTAGACATTAAAAGCCACGCTTGACTGAAAACCTCTTATTGGCTGTTGTGATTTTCTTTTCTTGTCTGCCAGCATTAGTATTTATTTTCAGCTCTAGTTTCACCTAACAGCACCTACTGGAAAGGTGGGGATGAACATAGTAAAGGCTAAATCTGATTGGTCAGATTAGCATAAACAACCTATGCATGCAGCACATACAATTAACTTAATTTATTGCTTTTAAATCAAATTTAAAAAATCATCTTCTGTCTCTTGAATTTGATTGTAATTCATTTTATTTTGTTTACTTAAGTTAAGTAGATTTTGTGTGTTGTTTGATTTATAAAGCACTTTGGTCATCATTTGTTGTTTTTAAATGTGCCATATAAATAAAAGAAACAATCAAACAAACACTTCTCTGCGATATGGATATTGCATATATTGATTATTGCGAGGGCCTCATGGTGGCGCAGTTGGTAGCATGTTCGCCTCACAGCAAGAAGGTCGCTGGTTTGAGCCTCGGCTGGATCAGTTGGCGTTTCTGTGTGGAGTTTGCATGTTCACCCCGTGTTGGCGTGGGTTTCCTCCGGGTGCTCCGGTTTCCCCCACAAGTCCAAAGACATGCGGTACAGGTGAATTGGGTAGACTAAATTGTCCGTAGTGTATGTGTGTGAATGAGAGTGTGTGGATGTTTCCCAGTGATGGGTTGCAGCTGGAAGGGCATCCGCTGCGTAAAACATATGCTGGATAAGTTGGCGGTTCATTCCGCTGTGGCGACCCCAGATTAATAAAGGGACTAAGCCGAAATGAAGATGAATGAATGAATGAATGATTATTGCGATAACTATAATAATTTGATATATATCATGCAGTCCTAATTTGAAGTACTTTTGTACCCTATTTTATCACAAAATTCCTCAACTACACCATTTGAAAACTACACCATTACGAAAAAGCCACTTCAATAAGTTTCTAAATTAAATGAGCTGATTCTGGATCTGAAAGAAACGTGTGCCTTGAAGAATAATCCGTTGGAAGTCGTTGAGAAAAGAAAGCAGTTTGCTGTAATTAAGCTGAAAGGTCATTAATCCACTCAACTGAACTCAACAGATGACTGACAGCTGCTTTCTGTCCACGTTGCTCTCCATGTGCTCCAGTTGCTAAATGGGACAATCAAAGCGAAATCACACGCATGTAAATCAAGTGCTTTTTAGATTAACAGTGTGACTGGAGTGTGATGTTGCTTGAACGGTCATTTGAGAAATTATGATCTTCTAATGCCACATTTTGGGCCTGTTTTAGTAGTTTCTGTGTTTGTGTAGTTCAGTTAAAGGCCACACGGGGGCAGTATCTGTTAACTCTTCATTCATGATAAACAGCATATAGGAAACTGATGACTAATGATTTAATTCAGTGCATAAATTACAAAGCAGAATTAAATACTTAATTAAGTAAAGAAAATTTCTTTATATATTGAAACATTAGATACATGTTTATTTCTAAATATTAAAATGAACTTAATACTGATGATAGCATTCATGTGTATATATATATATATATATATTCATTCATTCATTTTCTTTTCGGCTTAGTCCCTTTATTAATCTGGGGTCGCCACAGTGGAATGAACCGCCAACTTATCCAGCATATGTTTTACGCAGCGGATGCCCTTCCAGCTGCAACCCATCTCTGGGAAACATCCATACACACCCATTCACACTCGTACACTACGGACAATTTAGTTTACCCAATTCACCTATACCGCATGTCTTTGGACTTGTGGGGGAAACCGGAGCACCCGGAGGAAACCCACGCCAACACAGGGAGAACATGCAAACTCCACACAGAAACGCCAACTGACCCAGCCGAGGCTCGAACCAGCGACCTTCTTGCTGTGAGGCGAACGTGCTACCCACTGCGCCACTGTGAGGCCATATATATATATATATATATATATATGATTGAAGTCAACATTATTAGCCCTCCTGTGAAATTTGTATTCTTTTTCAAATATTCCACAAGTGTAGTTTAACGGAGAGAGAAGATCAACACATTTTTAAACATAACTGTTTTAATAATTTCAAATAACTGATTTATTTGCCATGATGACAGTACAAAATATTTTACTTGTTACTTTGCAAGATATTAGTAGTATATAGTATAGTGCACTACTAATAGTGAATAGTAGTATTCAGTATAAGTGCAATTTAAAGGCCTAACTATTAGGTTAAATAGGCTAGTTCTTTATAAGGAATTTCTTAATCGATTCAATATTCCCATACCTCCTAAAGAATTTGCTATTGTATTTGATGCCATACCATCTGGAGGTGTTAGGTTATTCCAAGGCATCCCCTATCCTTCTGTTTTTCCTCTTTTAGACCCTTCTGCTACAATGGTAGAAAAATGTTGTTTCTCGCCAACCTCCTCAAACAAATCAATGCGCTCTTTATTTCTTAATGGAACTGCATCAGTTCCAAATGTTACTTTTCATTGGAACTCTTTTGTTCATGATATTGTTTGGGGGGGAAATATGGCTCATCCCAAATAGCTACTTAATTACAAATAAGATAAAAGAAGTTTCATTCAGAATTATCCATTGTACTTATCCAGTCAATACTCTCTTAGTAAAATACAAAAAGGATAACGATACAAATAGTTTCTTTTGTAAACCACACCGAGAGTCCCTAGTTCACTTATTTTGCCAATGCAGTTATTCAAATTTGCTTTGGAAAGATTTTTCCCTTTTTGTAATCGAGAACGTTGATAAAGACTTTTCCTTACAATGGCAGAAAGTGTTTTGTTTGGTTTTGTTAATTGCAAAACAGAACCTTTACATTAAAAGAAAATATATTTCCTTAATTTTCTTATCTTATTAACACAATTTTATATACATAAATGTAAATTTACAAACCAAAAACCTTTTTATAAATATTTTGATTACTGAAATGCAGTCATTACTATTATATTAGTATATACTATTATTATTACTATTTAATAGTAATACTGAAATGCAGTATTACTATTATTATTATACTATTTCTAACTCTTTTACAAAATAATACTGAAATTTGTCAATTATATAATCTTTTTCTTTAATGTGTGATGTATATACCCATTTTTTTTATTTATTATATTATTTTTTAAATTTTATATATAAATAAAATATATATAGTTTTTTTTATACAAAAAATGTATACATTTATTTTTCTTTTTAATTTTTACATTTTCTTTATAATATTATGTATTTATAATATTTCTTTATATGATTGTATATTTACACTTTTTGCATAAAAATAGGCTAGTTCAGTTAATTACTTTCTTAATTTTGTCTTCAACTGTACATAAAAACTGTACAGATTTCTTTTTCAGATTTAGTTTTTCAGATTTTTTTCAACTGGTAAATACAAATACATTTTTAAGTGCAAATGTAGAGAAACCATATCATGAGTTTGTATTTTATAATTCATGATTTTTTTCCCCCTTGGAAGTCTGACAAACAACCCAGAATTAAGATAGTTCATTAAGATTTAATGAAGAGTTTTATTTATTTTTTTGTCAAATTAACTTTGTTATTTTTTTTCTTGGAAGTTCATAACTCTAAACTGGCAGATGTATATATTTTCAATTCAGATAAAAAAAGGATTTATGAGTTGTTGCAAGATGCAAACATCTCAAAAATAATATATTAAAATAATTATTATACTTATTTTTATATACTTATAATACTTAACTACATTAAGGCAATGAGGCCGACACGATGGTTTAGTACTTAGCACTGTCGCCTAACAGCAAGAAGGTCACTGGTTCGAGCCTCGGCTGGGTCAGTTGGCATTTCTGTGTGGAGTTTGCATGTTCTCCTCATGTTCGCGTGGGTTTCCTCCGGGTGCTTCGGTTTCCCCCACAGTCCAAAGACATGTGCTATAGGTGAATTGAATAAACTAAATTGGCCGTAGTGTATGTTTGTGAATAAGTGTGTATGGATGTTTCCCAGTACTGGGTTGCAGCTGGAAGGGCATCCGTTGTGTAAAACATATGCTGGATAAGTTTACGGTTCATTCTGCTGTGGCGACCCCAGATTAATAAAGGGACTAAGCCGAAGGAAATTGAATGAATGAATTAAGGCAATGTATGCAAAACAATGCATGATGATTATTCAGCAGTTGTATGTTTTGAAGATTTCATGTTATCAAAATCATGTTAGACACATTGCAATACATTGTTTTTCTGCAAAAATGTTTTGCAAAATAAAAACATTTGATTAATTCTTTAATATTTTACTATGATTGGTCATTTGTTTCTTTAGACATCTGCATAACAAAAATAAATTAAAAGCACAGATTAATGCAATAAATTAAATATATATTGGGAAATCTAATAGTATTTATGTACAGAAATTGAATGTTCAAATGAAAAAAAGAAACATTGCATAATTTAATAAATTCAATGACTCTTTATTGGCACTTATGATTAAAGTTTATTTTCAGGTTTTTTTCCAGTCACTTAGATAACAATATTCAGTCTGACAATTATACATTTCATAGTCACATTAAACACCACAATAGCCTTTTACTTTCATCCTAGACTTATTTGTTCAATATTATGCCTAAGAAATTAAATTGAGAGACGTTTCAGTGGTAAAGTAATGCGAGACAATATTGAACTGAGAGCTTATAAATGCAAAACAGCATTTTGTTGTAAAGAAATTGAGTTTAGAAGAAACTACTCTTGTTCCTTGACTCTATAAAAACAATGCTTTCTATTAGAAAAAAAGCCCTTTAAAGGAACAGTTCACCCTAAACTACAAAGTCTGTCATTTTACTCATCCTTCACTTATCACCTGTTTAAGTTTCTTTTTTTCCCTGTTGAACACAAAAAAAGATATTTTGAAAAATGTTTCAAACTGGTAACCATAGTATTTGTTTTTCCTATGGAACTCAATGGTTACCAGTTTCTAACATTCTTCAAAGTATCTTCTTTTGTGTTCAACAGAAAAAAGAAACTCATAAAGCTCTAGAGTGAGTAAATAGTGAGTACATTTTTATTTTTGGCTGAAGTGTCCCTTTTAAGCTGCATTTCTCATCCGTAGAAGCATATTTTAAGAGTGTTTTGCTCTGTGTGGTGTTACTTACTTGATATCTTGTGTTGTTTCTTTCTTATGGCAATCCTTGCCGGGCTCCTGCAGAACAGTTAGTGTTGACCCCTCTTAGCCAGGACTCTCCCCTGCGGCAGGACCAGCCCGTGGGCCCCAACATGTGTTCCCGCCTGGCAGACAGGTTTGAGAAAAGTGAGTGCCCTCCTCAAGTGGGCCGATGCCTCCCGCTGCTGCTTGGAGCCTCACAGGAGCATGAAGCCACCCTTCCTTCAGGACACACTGCATGGATAGACTGGTGGATAGACACGGCTCATTCCTACAGTTTGGTCCAAGCTGTCTTTATAGTCAATAAACACACTGGTTAAGCTCAGGCTATAAGCTAATGACGATGTATATTTCACAACGAAATTTCGTAGAATAATTATGACATAATAATTATGTTTTTTTTTTTACAGCGTTAAGTAGAACAACCAATGCTATCTCTTGTCTGAATTTGTATGATCTCATTCATTCATTCATTTTCTTTTCGGCTTAGTCCCTTTATTAATCTGGGGTTGCCACAGCGGAATGAACCGCCAACTTATCCAGCATATGTTTTACACAGCGGATGCCCTTCCAACTGCAACCCATCACTGGGAAACATCCATACACACCCATTCACACTCATACACTACGGACAATTTAGCTTACACAACTCACCTATAGTGCATGTCTTTGGACTTGTGGGGGAAACCGGAGCACCCGGAGGAAACCCACGCAAACACGGGGAGAACATGCAAACTCCACACAGAAATGCCAACTGACCCAGCCGGGGCTCAAACCAGCGACCTTCTTGCTGTGAGGCGATTGTGCTACCCACTGCGCCACTGTGCTGCCCTTGTATGATCTCATTCTTACAATTTAGTACGATTTATTCATCTCCTAATGACGGTTGGGTTTAGAGGTGGAGTTTGGACTGAACTCCTATGAATTCATATCAATTAGCCACTACACTGACAAAAAGTAAAATAATTACAATTCCTCGTGAGATTAGGCTAGAAATACTGACTATGAGGAATACTTACTTCTTGGAGTTGCTTTTCCCTCCATGGAAATGATGGCACTTTTTGAAAGTCATATGATTTAAGTGATGCGCTAAAGATTTTAAAGAGCAGGTAGCACCAGTGTACCAGGGCGGACTGGAGTTTAAGGGGGCCTTTACACCCCCTGATGATGTTTTCAAATAAAGTTACATAAACTAATTTAATAATATTACACATTATAATATTGTAAGCCAATGGTTACCAGTTTCAAACATTCTTCAAAATATCATCTTCTGTGTTCAATAGAAGAACAAAACTCACTTGAGGATGAGTAAAGTTTCATTTTTGGGTGAACTCAATTTAAGTATTTTCTTGGAAATGTGTTAAAATAATTGGTTTTATTCATTAATTCATTTTCTTTTCGGCTTTTTCCCTTTATTAATCTGGGGTTGCCACAGCGGAATGAACCGCCAACTTATCCAGCATATGTTTTACGCAGCGGATGCCCTTCCAGCTGCAACCCATCACTGGGAAACACCCATACACACCTATTCACACTCATACACTATGGACAATTTTTGCTTGCCCAATTCACCTATACTGCATGTCTTTGGACTGTGGGGGAAACCGGAGCACCCGGAGGAAACCCACGCCAACACGGAGAGAACATGCAAACTTCACACAGAAATGCCAACTGACCCAGCCGAGGCTCGAACCAGTGACCTTCTTGATGTGAGGCGAGAGTGCTATCTACTGCGCCACCGTGAGGCCCCTAATTCGTTTTATATTAATATTAAATAGTTTATGAAATGAAATGAAAATTTTAAAAGTATGGTTTTAGTGACTATAATTACCATGATATAAAATTAACTTTCGGTTAATTTATTGGAATTTTCCTTAGATAATAATCATAGACAGTATGTGTAATCAATATAATACAATAATCACTGTACACAGAAAAGCATGTGAAAGATGATGACTATTATATAAAAACATGCTGTATTGTTTTACATAAACATAAAACCCACCAAACTGTAGGAATGACTCCACACATGGCATGCACTCTCAGAAATAAAAGTATAAAAGCTGTCCCCGGGGCGGTATGTTTTCACAAGGTACACGTGTGCCTAAAGGGTATGTATTGGACCCTTAAAAGTTTTTATTAGTACCTAAATAGTACCTTTTGAAAAGGCACCGCCTCAGTGACAGCTTTTGCACCTTAGTTTCTGAGAGTGCAGCACGTATCATGGGACGCTCCAAAATACCTGCATGCATCACAGAAACAGCAGTCTTTCTGGTGTGGATGCTGGTTAGTAGGTCAGGGGTTAGATGTGACGCTTGCATGGCTTGTGCATGAGGTCGCGGGTGGTGTAAGTGAATGATCCTGGTCAGGATTAGATACAGGTGAAGTTGCAGAGCCGACAGAAAGAGGATTACCTTCCCCTGGTCACTGTGCCTGTAAGAGGCTTTCGTTCCTCATTCACCCTTTCCGTCGGCCCGGGGGACACAAACTCACGCCTCGTTCCCCTCGGGGGGCCAGCAGGACCTGTGGGTCACCAAACATGCCACGCAGAAGGCGCAGTGGGTCTAGACGGGGCTCTGTAGGTAAAAGGTTTCTGATTCTGAGACCGGGATGAGCAAATTGATCATGAAATATTGATGCTTCAGATACTGATCCCGCATGGAGACTATAGACACGCATACAATTGATCCTTAGTGGTTTATTTAATACTAATGCTTTTATTGTTTAATTAGCATGAAGGTTAGGATGGATCATCGGTTTCGAAAAGAACAAAACCTTAAATGTGGAGTCATTGTTGTTGTTTTTTTAAGAAGAACAAAACTTTGTGTATTGATTTCTGTTCATTTTTCCTTCAAAGCAACGTCTTATGTTATTATTAATGAATTGCTATTATTTTCACACGGAGAGGATAGATACACATAAAATCTATTGGCTGTGCTTTATTTAGTACTAATGCTTTATTAATTAATTAGCATAAACAGTAATATGCATTAGTAATTGTCAATAAAAAAAACCTAGAAGGAAGTGGAGCTGATGCAGTCACAGGAGGGTGATTCTCAAACAAATTAGATCGATTTAATCGTTGATAAAAGCTAATGGTACATATTTATTTACGTCTTAATATTTTTATTGATCATCAGTGGTTTGGTTTTAAAAGGAACACTAATGTTTAGCAGGTGAAGCTCAAGCAGTAACAGCAGAATCATTTTTACATCTGTTAAGAATGCTGGGTTATTTCTATACAGATTTAGGTAAAATATGGACAAGCCAAAGCTAAGTTGGCTTATAAATTTAATTTCAAATTTAAACCCAGTGGTTGGGGGTTTTAGAGTGTATAAAATTTTTATTTCAATTTATCATCTATGTAAAGGTCAAATGGTACATATTTATTAGCATCTTAACATTATTATTAATGAATCATTATTTCTGACACTCTTTTTGAAGAGACTTAAAATGATTTAGAATCTTTATTTGACAGATTTTGATGTATTTTAAAAAGCTGAGGCTTGAATTCAACCTCAATATATAAAATGTTTTTCATTTTTTGACCACATCCACCTTAGAATATGTTGTTTAAAGATGTAAATAAGGCAATATTTCATTCATTTAATATTACCTAATTTGCATGCATTTCCAGCACCAATATCCGAACATTGGATAAGGGCAGTTTCTTGACCTAAATTTAAAAAAAATCTTGTTTTATTTCATTTTATGTTTGACATATTAGAGTCAACGTAATTTTAAATAGGAGACTTTGAGAATCTTTTTTACACTTAATCCAGAAACAATACTGCAAACAGCCACACTGAAGAAAAAAGATGCATTGGGTTTACTGAATTTCTTTAAGGTAAGTGGTTGCAAGCAATTTATATGAGCTGAATCTAAACAAACAAATTAAATTCAGTAATGTTCAACTTAATTTGTTGGTTTACATTCATCCCATATAAATTGTTTGCAACCACTTACCTTAAAACTATTTATAAATTCAATGAATCATTTTTTTTCAGTGCTGGAAAAGGTCAAACCTTTTGTAGAATAAAATCTATAATCAGGCAAATTATTTATGAACATATGTTTCTGTCAAAAGATATTTACACTACAGATATGAATAAAACTAGTTTCTTGTATGAAGTGGAGATTTGTGTCTCCTTTACAGAAAACAAACTTTATCGTAACTGAAATCTACAGACACAAATGTATAAAGTGTGAAACTTAGCATACGTTGGAGGTTTTCTGTATTAAATAGAAAAATTAAAACTTTATGAAAAGCCAAAAATGTCAACATTGACAAGTGTATGAATAGAAAATGTCCGTCTTGTCTTACTAGAATCTTGATCGTGTAATATTTTCCGTCTTTATATTTAGTTGACCGCTATAATGATGAGCTGGCCCGCTGTCCTCGTGAACCGCCTCTGCCTTTGTGCTGCAATAGCAGAAAATTCTAGACAATAGAGGAATCTGACACCCGTTTGAACAGCATGGCCATAGTCTGACTAATCAGAGTAGTATAATACAATCAGAGAGATGTGCTGTGATATTGCATGGAATAAGAGAGGCCGCTGAATGAATGCATGCGGCACTAGAGAATGCAGCGGGTAAAATGAGCACCGCTACAAAGGCGTACAGATGAATAATGCAACCCAGGGCTATTCATAATTTAAAAGCATGCTGCTGTTTAGTGGTGAAAAGCTGGCGGATGGCCAGTTGACCCAAGTCACCCTGCGTTGAGCTTAGGTCAAACAGAGGGATAGTTCAGACATGACTAATCAAAAACTTATAGATGCAATTGACATTTAATGTTTTAATGCAAAATAATTTTATTGACTTAGTGACCTTAATGACTTTTATGTTCATCAAAAATGTGTTTTTAATTATATATTTTTAAAATTGCAATATTTTAAATGTATATTATATTTCTAATACATTTATATTTGAAATTATAAAACTTGGCATGGCAAGTTTATTTATATAGCACATTTCATACACAATGGAACTTTAAAGTGCTTTACATAAACAGCAATAAAAGAGACAAGTGTAAGAAAATAAAAACTTTTCAAATAAAAATAAAAAATATTAAAATGTGTTAAACGGGTTTTAAAAGAATGAAAAGGAAAAGAAAGACATAATAGTGCAATCTGATATAGATAATTTGAAGAATGCTGAAAACCTATAGGAACAGTTATGAAAGTAGTTACAGGTTTCCCCTTTAAGATGTGTAATGTATTTACATATACACATTTACATTTTATATTAAATGTACATTTTTGAATTATGTTGTTATATTTATCACCCACTATAAGATGCAAAAAAAAATTATTATATGTTTATTATATTTTAACCCTTATGCACTGTTAGGGATGTTTTCATTCACTATGGGGTGATTTTGAGTCTTAATTTGGCCATAAAGTTTTCTGTGTTTCAGCTAGCAGAATGATTTTTGCTGATAAATCTTATTTTAACACATATTTTGAGAAAATGCTTTGTATTTTTTTTTAAAAACAAAAACAATACACTCTGGGCAAATTTACTACCCTTTTTGTTATGTTCGGGATAAAAACATCCACTGAATTAAACTGCTGTAAAAATGCATCAGATAAATATTTTTTCAATTGTTTTTGCACAAATCTGTTAATCAACATCAGTCCTGATCAAGACTACTACATTACTCAGAAAATTGGAGGATTTTAACTCTTTAATTGCCAAATTCATAAATGATGTCACTGATTTGGTGAAAAAAATTACGTATTTTCAACACACGAAATTACGTATTTTCAATATAAAAAGTAATTGTGGACTGGATGTTTTTTACCTTTTATCAAAGTCTTCGACATGTGAAACAACATTGCATTTTGATACATTGTTTTTGATTAATTAAAAAAAAATTCTCCCTAATTTACTGTTGGTGGGTGTTTTTGCCCCATTGACTTCTATTATAACCACATTTTTTTGATTGCAAAACCATGACAATATAATCATGCATTTTTTCATTGTTGGTGGTTTTCCCTGTTGGGAAGAGGTACAATTTTATTATCACTTGATCATTGATCATCACTTGGCACCATTAACCCTTTAGATAGGCCTGTGCAAAAAAAAGCTTAGTTTCTGGATTTTATATGGAGTATAACAACAAATTAAAGTGTGTGTGAGAGTGACCTTTACGCACTTACCTTGATGTGTCTGAGAAAATCAAAATATGCATCTCAGCTCTCAGAACTACATGGAGTAAATAAAAACAAAGACTGTATATTTATGCACCATCAAATGTGGTTATAATGGAAGTCAATGGGGCAAAAACAGCCACCAACAGTAAATTAGGGAGAAAAAATGAAAATCTAACAATGCATCAAAGCCAATGTTGTTACTAATCGTTCACATGGTCAAGACTGTGATAAAAGGAAAACAAATACAGTCCACAACTACTTTTTATATTGAAAATACGTCATTTTGTGTGTTTTTATCACCCAATCAGTGACACCATTTATGAATGTGGCAATTAAAGAGTTTAAATCCTGTAATTTTCATTTTGATCAGGACTGAGTTTAATTAAAAATTGAACAATTTTTTTTATCTGATGCATTTTTACAGCAGTTTAATTCAGTGGATGTTTTCATCCCGAACATAACAAAAGGGTAAATTTGAACATTGCACAAGGGTTAATGCCGTTTTATTTATTTTATTGGAGTACTCTATTGCTTTATGCAGGAAAAAATAGAAACACAATAAAAATACAAGTGCATTATATAAATGATAAAGTATGCAAAAATGTAGATTTTTTTATATGTAATTTTACAAAATTGTATATGTTGATTTACTGATATTTGCTGGAAGATTAACACACATTTATTATTATATAATATATTTAAAAATGCATATAATAATATATTTAATCACTAATATAAAAAGCAGAAAACATTTTAATAGGGGTATTTTTTGGAAATCAAGTGTTCATTCACATTTTTAGCTGAAATGTTGTTTTAAGCTTTTCTTTATCAACTGTTGACAGTGTTTGGGTGTGATTTATACTATGCTGGTCACACAAAAGCGGAGCAATTAGTTTTTTTCTTTTCTTTTTTTATCTGAGGGCAAAAGTCACAAACTACTCAGCCTTATCAGCACACGTTGAGCAACTTGTGCACTGAGTGTTTGTTAATCATCTTAACCAGGTGTCTATTATGAAAAGTCTGAAATATGTCATTCACCAGTCTGGAGCTGATTCATGTTTCTGCAGTGCTAATCAGCTACAGAGTGTCTGCGGGTCTGGCCATTTGCGAGTAACTGAAGCTTTCATCTATTGCTGAATAAAAATGCAAGCTGCATCTCATGGGCCTTGTATCGATCATTAGGAGTTAATGGTTAGGAGTTGAGGATTGGAAGAGGAATAACCAGAGGAAAGAGAAAAAGGACGCGTGAGAGGAAGAGTGGATCGTTGAGAGCACGATATTTAGATGTATGATTAAAGGAACACTACTTTTTTTTGCAAATAGGCTCATTTTACAAGACGAGTTAAACAGTTTTTGAATCCATTTAGTCGATCTCTGGGTCTGGCAGGAGCACTTTTAGCTTAGCTTAGCATAAATCATTGAATCGGATTAGACCATTAGCATCTCACTCAAACAATTAAAATATGAAAAATTCAGATATGGCTAGGAACTATATTCTCATTTCGGTGTAATAATCAATGAACTTTGCTGCCATACTATGGCTATAGCAGGCGCAATGATATCATGCAGCACTTGAAAGTAGTCCCATTGCGTTGTATAGATATTTGGCTAATAAATTGGGTTCGGGCACCAGGGGTAGAACACCCCACTGTCAGTTAATCAAATGATTTCATTAATGAAAAATCTATTATTTAATCAAGTAAACCAAAATCAAATGTTCAGCCAACGAAATCAATATATTAATTAAGGGAAAAAAACAAAAAGCGGTTGAAACAAGCAACCGCAAACACACAGCAGCATGCACGTCGTGACCTGAAATAACCTGCATACTCTGACAGCATGAGAGTGAATGAGAGAGCGAACCATCATACAAGCAGCTCTAAATAACCTTCTACCAGGTGACAATTGTGATCCAATCACAAATCACCAATATAGTAGTGGAAATAAAATTCTAATGATGACCGTCACAGCGTATTAGTACAGAAATAGTACAATGCTGCGTAAATAGTGCAAAAATAGTACACTGCCAGAAATGGCTAGGAACTATCCGGTGTTATAATCAAGAAACTTTGCTGCCGTACCATGGGTAGCAGGCGCAATGATATTCTACAGCACCTGAAAATAGTCCCCATTGCGTAAATAGTACAAATAGTACAGTGCTGCATAAATAGTACATAATTAATTATCAGAACTATTATTTTATTTTTGTTATTCTTTTTTTTTGGTCAGATGCTAATGGTCTAATCTGATTCAATGATTTATGCTAAGCTAAGCTAAAAGTGCTCACGCCAGACCCGGAGATCAGCTGAATAGATTTAAAAATGGTAAAACTCAACCAGTTAACTCTAGGTGATTTGGAAAATGAGCCTATTAAAAAAAAGAAGTGGAGTGTTCGTTTTTAAAGTGGGTCATTTGTGATTGTTTGGCTCTTGTCCAAAGTGCGTCTTGCTGAGTAACTCGTATGACCTTTCAAGGTGCAGGCCGCTTTGTGTGTTTGTTTTGTGGAAACATGCTGAATGTGCTCAGCTGGTGGATGGCAAGTCTGTTTTTACAGAAGGGAAAATGTAATGCCGAATGCAAAGAATAAAATGACCATATAATCTTGCGGTGTTAACAATGCATGTACTTTAACTGTTAAAAGATTGGAATTTTAATTCAACACCATGCAATCCGACTGAAATGCTGGGTTCCACACAATCAATTTGTGTTGGGACAACATGAAGGAATTGAGTTAACTTACTAGTTTTTACAAATTTAAGTGGACTGAACACAAAACATTAAAGTTGTCCCCAAAAAAACCTCAAGAATTGTGTAGCCCATTTTATATATGTAGATTGAACAAACAGCAAACATCTTTTTTTGAGTGCATGATCATATTTAAAGGGATAGTTCACTCAAAAATTTCCTCACACTGAAGTAGTTCTAAACATGTATGAATTTCTTTCTTCTGTTGAGCACAAAACAAGATATACTGATGCTTTGGAATTCAATGGCTGTTTTTCCCCCTAACATTCTTTAATATATCTTGTTTTGTGTTTGACCAAAGAGAGACATAACAAATGGTGGGTGAGTAAATGATGACAGAAATGTCATTTTTGGGTCAACTATCACTTTAAGGGTATTTTAATGTTTATATGAAAAACGTTTTTAATTAAGCACCTTTTTATGTGTTTTTTTTGTTCTGTAAAACGGAAATCTGGAAATACAAACTTTACAAAGAAATACAAAGTTTTTGAAAACGACTACATTATTGTCTCACAGAATTTTGGGATTTTTGTGTTTACAAAGTGACATTGCCATCTACTGGTCTGGCATGCCTAATACAGGGGTTTTTTCCCCTTCCAGATCCGTGTGAACAGGGATTGTTTTGATGGTGTTGTTTTCTATTTGTTATATACCAAAGAAGGTCTGCACTCAATAATTTATTAAATAAATCACAGGAGAAAAAAAAACAAAAAACTATGTTTTGGCTTACATCATTCTTACTTTGAAAGAGAGAAGCCACATGGGCCGTTCACATATTGTGCTTTTTGTGCACCCAAGTTCATTATTTAGACATGACATGTAAACGGCCCCATAAGCAACAATTGAGAACATACAGCAGATCCTGTTCTTGCCCCTTGACATGGCTGTTTGTCACAAGAAGCTTTCTTTGAGCACGTTGCTGCGAGCCATCATTGTATTTAATATGGTGTTGTGTCTCAGCTGTGGATTTAAAGGGGAATTTCTTGTGTTGTGGTTTGATTCTCGATTCTCTGTAAACCAATCAGCAATCAGTTTAGCTCTATCCTTTTAGTATCATACTGTTGTGCTAGGTACCCTTACGAAAGGGTTCCAAAAAAAGTGGTACGGTACAGTTTGTTATTTTGGAATGACAGTGGAGTTGGAAATGAATGCGTACTGTATGGTACCAAACCGCTCAGTGGAAATAAGTTGGCATGAAAAAGGTTGTCCTTTTTTTCCTTATTGTGACGTACATCCAAATGAAACAAAAAATTTATCTTGAAATTAAAAAAAATACATGATTTCGTCCTTTGAGAACTGATTGGATTGTTGGAAGACATTGCTAACAAAATGGAGGAAGATTTATGAATGGATGAAATGTGCAGTGCAGAAATGAGACACACACTAATAGCTCCGCCCTAAAGGACTGATAGCTCCACCCTAAAAGATGGATAGCCCTGCCCTATGTGATAGCCCCGCCCCGGCATTCCATGTGATCAGAAGTGAAGAAAAGTAGTTTCAAAGGGGGGAGAGAATGTTATGATATTTGATAAAAGATTATGAGAGCAAACTAATTTTTACAAAATAATGATGCAGGTTTATAACAAGCATATTAAAATAAGACTAGTCTTTTTATTTATTTTAAATGTCAAATGTTCTGTCATTTTGAAACTTTATTGTATTTTAGTGCAGTCTAATGTTTAAAGAGGTTATATGTAGATAGCAGAACTACTGCAGGCTATTTAATAGGGATTTCACTTTGTATGATAAACAAAACTTGGTGTACAATGCAAATTCTGTGTCCTGAAGCACAATTAGTTGAGAGCTACTGCTGTAATTCTGAAGGTGCCCAGAATCACCTTGAAAGATACATTAGCCATTATTTGTGACGCCATAAAAACACTTTTGAGAGCAAGTGTCTTCAGTGTTAAAATATGTGACACCATACATAAATACAAGTTAACACAATTCTCAGTTAGCAGTAAGATAATTATCAGTAATCAAGCTGACACTAAAGAGAAGAGCTCTTGCTATATTTATACCCTGCTCCTCATAACTTAAGATCAGGTTGTTTTCAAGTAAGTGAGCGTTGCAGAATGAAATCTCAGAAAGCAAGAAGATCGGATGGAGATATACAGCCCTTATAATGTGTTGTGTTTGAGCTGATTCATGGGGTTTATGGTTTTGCATGAGGGACTGGAAGATAAAGCGATTAGACATGGTGCAAAAGGGGGCATGAAGGCTCTGTCTAGATGGTACAAAACATCTCTGAAGATTCTCACGCAACATTCTTTGTGGGAAAATTAGCTGTGGAAACGGGGAAATGGATCATTTGGACATGAACCATTATGGAGCATTTGTATTTATTTTTTAAAGTAATCTTTTTTTAATTGAGTCATTTAATATTTTTGTCTTTATAACTTTATTTTACTGTCAGTGGAAACGAAACACAACTACATGTTATTTTTACTTTGCATTAATCACTCTTTTTATGAAGAAAAAAATTCTATTCTTCTTTATTATTTGGTTGATGGCAATCCCTGTGGGTCAAACCTTTTGGAACTAAATTGTATTATAGCACAAAGTAAAAAAGATTTGATCCATCCTTTACATGTTAATTTTCAGTGTCCTTTGTTAACATTCTTGTTTGTTTCCTGATTTGTTTACATCTAAGGCAAGTGTCCCCAATTCCCCAATTTCTGTTTAACGGAGAGAAGATTTTTTCAACACGTTTCTAAACATAATAGTTTTAATAACTCATTTCTAATAACTGATTTATTTTATCTTTGCCATGATGACAGTACAAAATATTTTACTAGATATTTTTCAAGACACTTCTATACAGCCTAAAGTGACATTTAAAGGCTTAACTATGTTAATTAGGTTAACTAGGCAAGATAGGGTAATTAGGCAAGTTGTTGTATAACGATGATTTGTTCTGTAGATAATAGCTAAAATATAGCTTAAAGGGGCTAATAATTTTATCCCTAAATTTTTTTATTATTATTTATTTACTCTTTTATTCTAGCCGAAATAAAACAAATAAGACTTTCTCCAGAAGAAAAAATATTATCAGACATGCTGTGCAAATTTCCTTGCTCTGTTAAACATCATTTGGGAAATATTTAAAAAAGAAAGAAAATTACAAAGGGGTTTAATAATTCTGATTTCAACTGTAAACATCATGAAATATTGTTTAATGGTATTTTAGCGCAAACTAATATTCTTAATAATGCAACATTTGTCCTAATACATGCTAACCATTTATTAATAATCTATAAACTGATCAATAAATGTTTTTAGTAAATCAATAAATTATGATTTTGTATAGTTATTGAACGAGTTTATATCCATTACATTTAATATAAAATATTTTATAATTTTGTTGATATCGACCTCAGGTGTCTCAAACCATTTTACAGTTAGTAGTAATAATAATAATAATAATGATAATAATAATAATAATATGTGTGTTCCAGTATGTTAATAACTCATTTATTCCAGAACATTTAGAAGTTTGCAATACTTGGTCCAGTATGAAAATAATCGGATCAATCATTGTCTTTCAGTAAGGTATCCTTTAACATATATTTATTACCCATTCACATTTGTTTACCCCTGGAGGGTGTCCGTTTTAAATATACCTATAATACTACACTTAATAACTTACTAACCTCAAATTGACCTAAAAAACAAACCCTTTTGAGAAACAGTAAATATGTTCTCTCAGGTGAAATGTACATCCTGGAAACAAGGAGGAGCAAATGAACAGGAAGCGATTCCTTGCCTGCCATTGCACGTTTAGTACATTTCGATCCCTAATTGTGAATACAAACAGACAGACAGAAAGACAGCTGTGGCCCTCGAGCAAGTGTCTGTGTCTTTAAATGTAAGTGGGACTGCGGGGAACGCGTTAGTTAGACGCGAACAGAAAAAACGCGGTGTCTGGAGGGAAACCAGCCGTCTTCTGTTACTGCAAAGGCACCTCGGAGTGGAGCTTTATGAATGTCCCGAGGCTGACAAATGACCCGGAGCACGCGGGTTTGGGGCTCGTCGTCTGACTGGAATGGGAGAAGTGACGCGCGCGGTCCATCTCTCCACGCCCGCTTTCGATCATGCAGCAGCTGGGTAAACTCTCCTGTCACATCCAGACCGAGCTGTTATTTACCGAGCCTACATTATTTATTATGTGTGGCAAATAATCGTTTGGCAGGGGGCTGAGGTGCGGCAATGTTTGAGCGGGAATCGCTGGGATCAGCAGTGAGTGGCCGCGTCTCAAAAAACACCCCACACGACGCGCCGCGACCGCTTCTCCTAGCCTACTACACTGGACTCATAGAAGCTGTACGTCATCGCTAAACGGTCACCTAAAGGACCAATCAGCTACAAGCTCGAGGCTACTGCTGAATAAATGTAATTATTTATATAAATTAAGATTATATACATATATGATTTATGAATGTTATTTCAATATATTTATACAAAATACTGTAATTATGTTAGTTTTGCTGCAACTCCTACATATAAATATGATCAGAAATAAAATATTAATTCACATACAGTGTCAATACTGTAGTTAATAATAGTAAGTAAAATAACAATAAGTATTAGCCTACTAAATGTGCATATGCATTGTCATCACTACAAAACTGGGTATTGTCAGTTGAATCGAATTCGTTTCATTTCATTTTTATCA
This sequence comes from Danio choprae, assembly GCA_903798125.1. Classification (NCBI taxonomy): domain Eukaryota; kingdom Metazoa; phylum Chordata; class Actinopteri; order Cypriniformes; family Danionidae; genus Danio; species Danio choprae. The sequence continues at coordinate 144,818 of CAIGQW010005871.1, forward strand.
TGAAAATAAGTCAATAAAAAATAAGTTATTGGACTAGTTATTTAAACAGATGAAATAATTGTAGATATTTTTTTTTTTTTTGTAATTTAAATGTAATTTTTTTAAACCTATTTCTATAAAATAGCTTCTTCAATTAGGCTATTTAACAAATTAGAATTGCTATTTATATGAGCAGCCACCCCATATACATTCATGTAATTTAGAATAGTGTTTTAAATAGACTACTTTATTGTTATAATAATAATATTATTATTAGTGTTATTAAATAAATAGACTATAACTAGTATATAACGTCCTTTTAAACTAATTGTAATTTTCTATTTGTAAAATCATTTTTGTTTCATTCCGACGGCGTAAATGAGAAAAGCTCTGCAAAAATCAGCGACGCGACGCAAAGGACGCTGTCGGTGCAGATCCTGCCACTGAACACGAACAGGAGAGACTCCTCCGACATCGTGACTCTCCGTCTTGTATTATAAATGCTCAACTGAGGCGCGCGCGGAAATGCAATCTAAGTAGCCACACGCTAGATTTGGAGACGCAGCCGTTGCCTCGTTTCAGCGCATCGCGAATACACAGGTGTTTCCACTGTATAAAAAGCGTTTATGAGGATAAACAAACGAGCAAGGTTTCCTACAAAAGTGTTTGCTGCGCCATTGTGCGCCCATCAGCACATTCTGCACCGGGGGTCCCGTGGGCGTCGCGCGTGTGCTGTATTGGTGACGGAGCTTTTGCTCGTGGATGATGAGGATGAGGATGGATGGAAGGGGGATGAAAAGGACGGGGAGGGCGGTGCATTCAGGGAAGCGTCATTGGCATCAGGGGCGGCTTGCATCAGCACAGAGTAGTAGGCTAGTGTTAGTGGCAGCGCACTGAACTGTAAACCACATTTGTATGTGTCTTCTTCCTCCTGTCTTCTTCCACGCGCACTCACGCTAGCCTCGCCTCCTCTCTCCCATCACTCGAACGGTGCAGGACCCGCGTGCTCGGCCGCCGGCTACCGCAAAGCAGAGGATGAGATGTCCGGGACCACATCACAGGCGGACCCGATAGATGCCACAGCGCGGACCGTGCTGCTCAACCGAGCCCAGACCACCAAATATTGTGACAACCATGTCAGGTGAGTTCATTCAAGACTTATTTTTCCTTCTTGAAGGATGTTATTGCATGTTTTATTCAAGCTTGTTTTATTGTGTAGACTATTCTTTGTTGTAAGTCTCAGTTCTTCCGGTCTCTCCGTGGCTGTGCCATTTAAGAGCATGGTTCAAGATGCTGCAGACATTTATCTTTTATCTTTAATTCTGTTTTGATTTGTTTATAGTAGTATTAATGTTAAGGTGAAGAAAAAATGCACAAAGACCAACATTTAACTTGCACTATCAATAAGAAACCAATGTTATTATATTTCTATGCTATATTGTATTATATACTATTATATTTTTGCTTATTTATACCATTCAGAAGTTTAGGGTTAGTAATGTGTTTTAGAGTCAGTAAGCTCCCCAGCTCAGGAAGACTGCATTTGATACTGTAAAAACAAAAGTTTTGTAAAATCTTACAGTGGACCCGGTTTATTTAAAGGGTTTATCATTTTAGTGCATTTTTAAATGCAATTGATTACTGTGAAGGCAAAGCCAAAATTTCTGCATCATTTATTCACTCTTCAGTATCACAGAAATCATTCTAATATGTTATTTTAGTGCTAAAGGAATATTTGTTATTATTATTTTTATTATTTGTGTTTAAAAATGATTGTGCTACTTGAAAATAGTTTGGAAAACATTATAAATGTAGTTTTCCATGGTTATTTGATGACTAGAAAATATAAAAGAATGAGAATTTATTTAACATAAAAATCTTGGTTAAAGTCTCACTTTTGATCAATTTAACGCCTCAATAAAAGTATTAATTTCTTTAAAAAAATCGCAGTGACCCCAGTTGTTGTTGTTTTTTATTCGATCAATGTAACACTTGTATATCTTAAAACATAAAGGAGTCAGTAAGATGCCCAAAAAGATCAGAAGTTCACTTCATAGTTCTTCAAATAAACTTTTTCATTGATAAGATTAATCTAAAGAACTTTTTTTTTCCACTAGTAAGGATATTTTGTATATTAAAATGTTTTTTTATGGAACACATCATTGTCATTTAGCCAAGACTAAAATAACACACATTTTTTTGTCTTAAAACAGCCTTTTTCAAGCTCATCAAGCCATTTAAAGTTATTTTTTTTATTTGGAAATGTCCAGAAGATGATAACAAAGTGGTTGAGATGTTCACTTACTAATTAGTCAATTTGATACGACCTTGACTCATTCAGGCCAGTTTGCACACTTCGGCGAAGAGCGATATCCAATCTGAACTGTGATCAGCCAGTCAAAGTAATGTGTAAACATTGCCTCCTCACGGTTTTCCTGTAGCTCAACTTTTTGTTTGTTTTTACCTGTTCTTCTTGAACTAATAATTAAATCAAACACATTGTATGCAATGCCTCACCAACACTTCATTCTCCAACATCCTATTAACTCCTAATGCTGTTAGACTGATTGTAAAAAAATGCTTTAATCAAGCTAAGATTTTCCCTCAGGAGATTCCCCTACAAAATGCATGCTAGTATACGCATTGAATGTGCCATCTGAATAGCTTCCATTAAGTAAAGTACTCCATTCGAGATTTCCTGCGAGTACACCAAGGTCATGTTCCTGCCTGTGCTTTGGCCAGAGTTCATCTGCAGTTCCTGAACAAAAAGTTTTGTGGACTCTTTCTGTCGGGTGACTATTAGATCACTGTGGTCCATTCCATATGCAATAAAGTACTGCTCATGACATAATTGCACTTTTCGAAGCTTTATCTTTGTGTTATGAATACGATCGCTCGATAGATGTAACAATATCCCAGTAGATTTGAATCTCAAATCACTTCAGAAAGCTCATGCAAAATCAACCTCACACACAAACACAAACACAAACACAAACACACACACACACACACACACACACACACACACACACACACACACA
>CAIGQW010005871.1:147847-175320 GCA_903798125.1 Danio choprae
CACACACACACACACACACACACACACACACACACACACACACACACTTCATCGATCTATTCGGTTTTGAAAGGCTCTATTTTGGTTCCTGTAACAACATTAAGGTGGGCCTAGAAATCTGTTCTCATTTTGTCATTGGTTCATTTCAGATCACATGCAGCTCTGACCTTTTCTGCCCATTTAGCCATAACTGACTGGAGCAGTGGAAATTTTCATAAGAATTCTTCAGATCACTCTCTTATTGCTTCTCCTTCATGTTTTATTTACCAAATGGTTTCTGCTTCCCATTGCATTGGCATCAATTGGTCAGCTGTCAATCACAAAGTAACCAGACCAACAAATCCATCAGTGCAATCATCCATATCAGTTCTTTAGTAGGGTAACCCCAGGTATACTACACATCATGGTGACGGCGGTGTGGGTTGCTGTGTGTGTGATTGGGCCGCTGAATGTTAATGAAGGGGATCATATGAATGGTCTCAAGCACTCTTTGATGTCAACGATAGCCTGCCGCACTTCCAGGTCAGCCACTGAGCTGCTGTTTGAGGCTGTAGTGTGGGTTACACAGGGTGTGTTGGGCTGTGAACTCATCGCCGTCGAGCCCAGAAGGGTGTTGTGTTTACAAAAAAGCAGTGGACAGTAACTAAGTTTTTTTTCTCTCTACTTCACTGCTGTGCTCAGTGGCGTAGCAACCGGGGTGGACGGGGGGGATTCAAATGATTTGCAGATCGCACCGAACAATGAATTGTCAGGGTTTGTGGTTGGGAAGGATGAGGCGTGGACCCAAATGCAAATAACCAATGAATTTATTTTTATAAAAGAAAAAAAAAAAAAACTGAAACAACCCCGTGAGGGATAAACACAGCAACAAAATGATTTGACTTGACTCGATTTGGTTTGGCTTGACTAGACAGACACAGAATCGACAACGGACCAGCACAGGACAGAACACACTTGGAGAAAAAAATAGGGAGGACAAACCAATGAACAGACAGGCAGACAGGTGAAAATAATAATTACAAACAGGATAACAAGGTGGGTACTCACTGACTGCATGCTCACATGAAACGCTAAAAGACACTAAAGCACGTGGTTACGATGTAAACATGAAACCACGTGCTGCACGACACAGACACAACAGAACGCAAGACACAAGCTCACGATAAATAAAGATACTTAACGTGCGCTCACATATGCAACGTGAATGTTCCCTCCCAGCGCCATCCGAAACCGGACAAAACAAACACACACACCAGGACAAGAGCGCGCATCCAGACCACGTCCGGGCCTCAAGCGGAAGCGCGCACGGTCCGAGCGTAACCAGGATGGCACTCATACAGTGACAGACAATGACCAGAAAGATGAGTGCTCGACTCAAGAAAACACGAGCCGAGCACAACATATAACACATGACATGACTAGTGTCTGGACTCTGCCACAAAAACAAGAATTAACAGGACTGGAGTGCCAGAATCCTGACATGAGTTTGTTAATTAAACAGAACTGAATGCGTGTATTCCTTAAGCCGCGGTCACACTGCAATTTTCGCCCCATAGACTTCCATTCATATGCATGTGAATGCAACAGACCAGAAATGGAAGCTTGTGCGACAAATGTCGCAGTTCGCTGTGTTGGAAAGTTCAAGCTTGATGAACTCTGACCTGCGAAATCGCATCATGTGACTGTGTGAGACCAATCGAAGATCAAAACATGACCTCTGTACAGAAATGTAAAATATGGACCAGTCGCTCGCTTTTTTAAATGTCTAATCATCTTGTTTAATCCCGCCCCTTTTCACAGTGCCATGCTACAGAATTTAGCATGCTCAAACTCTAATGTGACTGCGGCATAAGTCAACAACTCACTGATTTAAACAATTCACAGATCACACTGAACAATTAATTTATGACATGGACTGAATCAGTTTCAGCTGTTCATGAGTCAACATTTCACTGATTCAACTGATTCACAGACTGCACTGAACAATAAATTTATTAATTGAACAGAACTAATTGCATGTATTCATGGGTAAACAACTCTTTCAAATAATTCACAAATCATACTGAACATTTCATTTATGTAATTGACAGAAGTGAACAACTCACTGATTTAAATGATTCACAAATCACACTAAACAATTAAATTGTTGATTTGACATTTACATATTTTACAGTCTACAATGATTGATTCACTGACTTTGCAAATTGATCGAAAAGAGCAATTCTTAGAGACAGTTTGTGCAAAATGTAAATTATTAATGTCAAATTTTAGGATAAATATATGTATTTAATCAGTTCATAAAGTAGGTCAACTTTTGTCTTCACTCATTTCATTATATACCAGATTATATATGATATATTTACTTAATTTTGACGTCTTTTTTGCCTTGAAATATCATTAGTTATCAGTATGGTTATCAGTGTATAACATGTTTTGGTAATGCAGTTTTTAATACTTAAGTACATTACAAATCAAGACTAGTAAAATGTAAAAGGAGTACATAATGCTTTAAATGGAGTACTATTTCATTAGGGCATCTGTGCTTTTACTCAAGTGTTTGCTTTGTATACTTTGTCCACCAGTGCAAAATAAGACCTGCTTACGATTGGATTTATACAATACGTGCTTCCAGATGCAGATATAAACAACTCACACCCACACAAACAGACACTGACTCATGTTTAGATTCAGATGGACAGCCTTGGGATGGAGGCACATTTGTAGTCCTGCGGGTTATTTTTAGGCATTCTTAACAGCTATTTTAATGACTGTAAAACATTTACTGCACCAATCAGCTGCTGGAGAGCTACTTAGGCATCCGATCGATACCGATAATTGACAGACACGGCGAGAAACATCCATCCCGACTGCCCAGACACTTTATTTTGGGATTGTTTATCTAAATTTAATGCAGTGGGCAATGAAGTGTCAGGTGTTTGTGAATGCTGGCTTGTATCGAAACACTTACGAATGCTTTTTGCCCTCAGATCCCTGAGTGGAGCTTATTCTAAATTAGTGCTGTTATGGCCTTGGCTTTATATATAGATGTTTTAAAATAGTGTGAAGTCATTAAACACTGTCGATTTTCTTTTTTTTTGTCTTTTCCTTCTTCAGCACGGCTAAATACGGGATCCTTACCTTCCTGCCTCGGTTCCTGTATGAGCAGATCAGGCGAGCGGCTAATGCTTTTTTCCTCTTCATCGCTCTTATGCAGGTATGACACTTGGCACACTCTCACAGCTGTCTGAAATGCATCAGCTTTGTTTTAAGATGTATTGCAAGTGGTGTGTTTTTTTTTTTCAAAGGGGATATCCATTCGATGACCCTGCGACTTTTTGTTCGTTTGCCAACATGTCCATTTGTCTATTATATCCATTTTTGGAAGTGGTCCACTATTTCACTCTCATCCAGCCACTATCCACTCTCAATAACGGCTCGCCATGTGATCCAACTTGTTAGGCCTGTATTGCATTGATAAATGTGCGAGCAAAAAAGCTAAAAGGTTTCTTCATTGTGTCACGTTATTTACTCATTCCAGTGTTTTGCAAGGTAGCGCTGTGTTGATATTACTGAGAAATTGCTAAGCGGTTTGTTCTGGAGTGTTAAACCTTTATAGTGTGTATAGCTGGGTTTTGAAGTCTTAAAGGGGTGGTCCACTATGATATCATATTTTAAGCTTTATGTGTAATGTAGCTGTGTGAACATAAACAACATCTCTGAATCTAATATGCTCAAAGTTAAATGCAAAGGGAGACATTGGCTTTTACAGAGTTAGCTTAGCAAAGCCTACAGCAAACTTAAGTTTGGGGACTACAAAAAAATACATCCAGATTAGTGAGATCACAAACGCTTCAGGTTACGCCCATACATCACGCGCATAGACACCCCGCGCAGCGAAGGTGTGTGGCCAGAGGCACTTTAATGTTATAGCAGAGAAAGCTAAAATGCCGTCCAAACACTGCTATTTCCACAGAGCTTGTTCTGTTTCTGTATTTGGGCTTCCAAAGGAAACGACACAAAGAGAGAAGTTTTTCATTTTAATTTTAATTATGTTCCAGAGAAGGGTGGCGCAGTGGGTAGCGCTGTCGCCTCACAGCAAGAAGGTCGCTGGTTCTAGCCTCGGCTGGGTTAGTTGACATTTCTGTGTGGAGTTTGCATGTTCTCCCCGTGTTTGCGTGGGTTTCCTCTGGGTGCTCCAGTTTCCCCCACAAGTCCAAAGACATGCGCTATAGGTGAATTGGGTAAGCTAAATTGTCTGTAGTGTATGTGTGTGAATTAGGGTGTATGAGTGTTTCCCAGTGATGGGTTGCAGCTGGAAGGGCATCCGCTGCGTATAACATATGCTGGATAAGTTGGTGCTTCATTCCGCTGTGGCAACCCCTGATTAATAAAGGGACTAAGCCGAAAGGAAAATGAATGAATGAATGTTCCAGAGATAAAATAGATATAGCTAGCATTTGACAAAGGACAGCTTCCAGAATCTCTCCCAGTTCAGTGCTAGATTCAGCTAAAATCTCCTCAAAGAAGGAACAGCTCCAACCATAATAGAAAAAGCTGTGGACTGTGAGCCACAACCTGTAAGTGTTTTAATTGTTAAAATTAATCTATTACATGCATAGTTTCTAGCGTTAACGGTATGTTGTAGCAAGGACACAAACAAGGATGTAAACAACGGGAAATGCTGTTTGGCACCGTTAACAATTTAGCTACAAATTCATATGTATTCGTCAAACCACTGTTAACACCCACAATCTTCAGCAGTGCTGCAGTGTCTCTCTATGCAGCCGCTTTCCGTGCATTCTACATCTCAAATAACGAACTCGCAAAAGATATATGAACGGTTCATATTACTACATGTTTATAATTCGAATATTTATGAAAGACACTTGTCAGATTTTAGAGAGCAGGCATGAGGTTCAGCTGTGTCCTCTTCATTTTATGTCTAATTCAGGCTCACACTGACATGGCTGCTACACTGACTGACAGTATTTACACAGGTGAGGCACAGAGGGCTAGTGACTAGACATGATGCTTCCTGGTGATGTGGAGCTGATCCACAAATCACAGCACATTATGTTAGCTGACTAATCAGAGCCTTTTGAGGGCGGGCTTTCGGAGGAACTAGGAACTAGGAAATATGATCGTTTTAATGTTGCTCATAAATGTTGTACATTTAATGAGCACACATTGCTTTGCATCTTATAAACACAACCAATCCTTAAAAATACACTCTGGACCACCCCTTTAAAGCTAGGCTCACACTGTTAGAGTTTTCAACCAGTTTATTCACAAATGTAGTACATTCTGACAATTTGAGGGAAAAATCTAGCTCAGTTTCAGTGTTCAACTCCAGATTATATGGTGGTAATGTGAGGAAATCTTTACAGAACCTATCTTTAACCTCCTGATCTGCTTGCAAACACGTCGGGCCAACCTTAAAGGGATAGTTCACCAATTTACTCACTATTTACTTACCCTCAAGTGGTTCCAAATCTTCATGAATTTCTTTCTTCTGTTAAACACCATAAAATATATTTTGAAGCAAGATGAAAACCTGTAACTGACTTCTATAATAGGAAAAGCAAATACTATAGAATCAATACTTACAGGTTTTCAGCCTTCTTAAAAATATCTTCTTTTGTGTTTAACAGAGGAAAGAAAGTCAAACAGGGTTGGAGCAAGTGAAAGGTGAATAAATGTCCATTTTTGGGGTGAACTTTCCCTTTAGCATGTTATTTAGTCAGGGCTTTAGGGCAAGCAGACAACTCTCCCAATTCCAAAATATTCGAAAGCTAATATAAAAAATGTGCTTATGATTGTGCTGTCAAACAATGATATGATTTTCAAATCAAAGATGAACTAAGATCGAAAATGTTGAATGGCAGAAATCTCTTGGAGGGCCCTGAAGATGTGTTACATTTTGATGACAAAACACTTAAAAGTAATTACATACTGTCCTTTGTTTATCCATTTTGTTTAGGCTAACCAAAGATTGTAGATAGTCAGTTCACTTGCATTACTAAGAGTGGGAGAAAGTGCAACGCACAGTATGGCCGCCCCAGTGAATTGTCAGTCTTTATAATCATACAGTCTTTAGGGGAGGGGTGTGTACATATTTGCTTGTTCGTTCTGGCAACCCCTGTTGTTTGGTGAAAATTGTGTGCCTGCATTGAGTTTGACAGAAAAACTGATATCACAACATATCCCATCCCTTATCATGTCCTTCCAGTGTTATCCTCAAGCCTTTGCTCCAGGTTTTGTCTCTGTTCTTCCAGTGTTTGTAACCATGTCCTCTGGTTACCATTAAGCATGCACAGTAATTAGAAATAACATGTTTTAAAGAACTTAAGCAACAACAATAATGAGACAAGACACTTCAGTTGTTGTTTTGCTGATTTGAAATATGGTTTAATTGTACTTTCGTCAAGTTTTTTGGAGATCCAGGATTTCTCCTAATCGTTTAGATAGGACTTTGATCTTGAATGGACTGCAAATATGGCCACTGAGTGAACAGAGATTTCTTGAAAGGGACTTTGGGCTAACTCATCAACAGTTCGCACAATGTTGGTTAATTGGTAACAGACCTGAGTGGATTGTTGAACTTGATGACACAATTTAAGATTTCCTAATGAGAGATAAGATACAATTCTTAAAGACAGGTTAAGAATCCCAAATCAAGTTTAGATTTGCATCTATAATATGAATTTGAAAAATCCTTATTTAATATTAAGTTAATACCTAGAAAGAAACTTTCTGTAATACAGATGTCATATTGGGTCTGAAACTCCACTCATGTACTTGTACTAATGCTTGGAATATTAAAATGCTGCAATACAAAAAAACAAAACAAAAACCAAAATACCCATCAACAGGGCAAAAAAGAGAACAGAATGGAGCTATCAGAGACTAAGTATGTCTGTAAATGTGTATAATTTATAGATAATTAGACCTAAATATTAATGCCTGAACTGCTGCATTGAGCATTGCTAGTTTCAAGGGGACCTATTATGCAAAAATCCCGTTTATAAGGCATTTAAACACAGTTGTGTGACAACAGTCTGTGAATACAACCAGATTCTAATGGTAAAAATGTATCATTAATTTTTTTGTAATCACACTTTATAAAAATAGTCTGCAGAATAACTTTTATTGACATTCTCCATACTACAAGTCCCGCCCATTATAGTGATGATCTCTCCCTCATTAGCATAGGATGTCTAGTTTTTAAATTTGCCACTATGCTGACACACTGGCATTTGTAGCTCACTTACAACTTCACATACACACTCTAGGGACATCAGAAACTTATTTTACGTCTTGTAAAATGGGGCATAATAGGTCCACTTTAAAGGTTGTTTTAGATGATTGTCTCATAATCCACACTGCAACATTAGCTCTTTTTTCAGACTGTTTAAAATGGTTCGTTCAGTCATTTGTTCTCCATAAACTCCGCCTTTCCACAAGCCTACTCTGCTGCTCTGATTGGTCAGAAATCAAACATCCATTACCATACCATATTTAATCTCCAGAGGCTTCCTTAGTACTTTTACACATAGTGATAAAAAGTGTTGTTTAAGTGAAAAGGGTTGGTTTAATTATAACAAGCATATTAATATAATTTATTTTTCCAATTTTTAAATAGACATCGGGGTTTTCCAAAGCATGCTGAGAACAGTTCCTCATTTTCTGTGTTATTTGTGTACTTTGTCAAATGCAGCAAATTCCCGATGTCTCTCCGACGGGTCGCTACACGACTCTGGTGCCTCTTATCTTCATTCTGACAGTAGCAGGAATCAAGGAGATCATTGAGGATTATGTAAGTATTTTGCTGAATGAAGCCCTGCACTAGTGTTAAACTGTTCAGATCTAATTTTTGACCACACTGCATAAGTGCATTGTCTTTAAACCACTGCTGAACAATGCTGATGTGATGCTGCTTGTTGTTTTCTCACAGAAAAGGCATAAAGCAGACAATACGGTGAACAAGAAGAAGACAACAGGTTGAGTGTTACAAATCATATCTGTGTAACAGGGTCAGAAATGAACTAGGGCAACTCTGAGCAAAAATGCCACTGGAAGTAAAAGAAACGCCCTAGAAAAGCTGAGTGCGAGAAGTGCTTTTATGTGTTATCTAATATTTGATATGTCTCCCTCGAAACACTCTATTAGTGCTATCGAGTCAGGGTAGTGACCTATATCTGTCAAATATATGTATTCACATTCTTGGAGGACACTTTAATATGTAGGTAATATGAAGTGGTTTTTGATTAAAGCTCCAAAAATACCATTAAGCTAAAACAGTGATTGGCATATTATTAATTATTAATTGGCTCATTACAAAATTATTAGCTTAGCTTTGCTCAAATCAAATATATACTAATGATTTCGTATTGTTAAATCTAATACTTAACAATTAATTTTTTTAATGTGTAATATTTTGCATTAGTACATTATAATACTGTGATTCTAAGTTTACCTCATCCTTCAAATTATTGATTTTAAATGATTAATTTTTTTTACATTTTATGCAAAATGAATATAATTTTAATATTGGCTATTTATGGCTAGCAAATAATTGTTGAAATTGTCTTATCAGTAAATTTTATTATCGGTGCATCCCCATATTTTATACAATAAAGATTTAATACATTTTATTAATTCATTCATTTTCTTTTCGGCTTAGTCCCTTTATTAATCTGGAGTCGCCACAGTGGAATGAACCGCCAACTTATTCAGCATATGTTTTACGCATTGGATGCCCTTCCAGCTGCAACCCATCACTGGGAAACATCCATACACACTCATTCCCACACATACACTACTGACAATTTAACTTACCCAATTCACCTATAGCGCATGTCTTTGGACTTGTGGGGGAAACCGGAGCACCCGGAGGAAACCCATGCGAACACGGGGAGAACATGCAAACTCCACACAGAAATACCAACTGACCCAGCTGAGGCTCGAACCAGCGACCTTTTTGCTGTGAGGCGATCATGCTATCCACTGCGCCACCTTGACGCCTACTACATTTTAATAAATTATAATTTAAATGATTTTACTTAAAACACAGTGGGTTGCCCATTTTTGGTAAAATGTTTAATAAAATGTCCTCATTTTGCAAACTGATTGCACTGTTGAATCATTGAAGAAAATCAAAAGTATGAATCGTAAAGATGTCATAAAAAGCCCTCAAAAAGATGAAAATGCCCCTGAACATCTAGTTTCTAGTTTTATAAGCTGTGTTGAATATTCTCTATTTTTACTATTGATAACATTCCTTTCAGATGGAAATTAAATATGACTTTTTTGCATAAAGTAAAAATCTGCCATGCTTTCAGACATGTTTACATTCATTTAATAAATCAATATTAAGCAGAACAACCCTGATTTCTTTATTATTATCATTTGTAATGTGTAAGAACACAAATATTAACATTTTACTCAAACTCATACCCAGTAAATCTAGTAAATCCAGAGAAACGGAGAATTACCAAATGCTCTCTTAATTTTTTTCCCCATAGTCATGGAAAGTAACCTTATCTCATGTTTAAATATTCACGACGAGAGTTCATGATATCATTGTTTTCCAGTTCTGCGTAACGGAGCATGGCAGACCATCATATGGAAACAGGTAACCCTGTCTTTCTCTCTTTTTCTGCATCCCTTTTCCGTGTTTTCATCCTTTACATCAAGCAAGCTTTAATTTCTGTCCTGTAATTTTATTTGAATAACACCTGCTTTTTCAGACCTCCTCTCGCCGCAGTTATTTTATCTGAATTTATTTGTACATCCTGCTATGTGTTGCACCTCCTTTCTTTGGTTCAAGCACCCGTGGTCTCTCTCTTACTCTCATTCTCTCCCTCCTCATGTCGTTGCAATGCTGCACCTGCCCACTAGGTGGCAGTGGGAGACATAGTCAAGGTGACCAATGGGCAGCATCTCCCGGCTGACATGGTCATAGTGTCCTCCAGGTCAGCACCGCAGTGTGTTTTTTGTGTGTGTATCTGTGGGGTTTTGTTGTGCTGTGTTTATGTTGTAAATATATATAAGTGTGTTACGCTTATATTTGTTTCATGTTCAAAATCTGCTGTTTTTGTCACAGTGAGCCTCAGGCAATGTGTTACACTGAAACGTCCAACTTGGATGGAGAGACCAACTTAAAGATCAGACAGGTATGTTTTGCAAATGGTTTTTAAGAGTATACACTGCTGAAGTCTTCTCCTCACCAAAACTGCATTTATTTGAGCAAAAATGCATTACAATCTGGAGTATTGAGAAATATTTCATTTAATTGAACAACTGTTTTCAATTTTAATTCGTATTATATTGTATTGCTTAATATACTTCCATCTTTAGAGTAACATGATCCTTATAAATATAGAAACAATTACAATATGATATATTATTGCTAAACAGACAACCGCTGTGACAACCAATGCTATTGTATTACGATCAACTACTGTGGGTACTCAAACATTAATTATGATTCTTTACGTTATCAATCTATTGTGGAAACTGATACATTTCACTTTTTAGGATGCTTTGGTGAATAAAAAGTTCATAGTCTCAGCTTTTATTTGAAATAAAATTTCTTTTGTAACATCTTTACTATTACTTTTGATCAATTGAATGTGCCCTTAATGCATAAAAGTATTTTTAACTTACTTTTGAGCGGTACTGTATCACAGTTTTCAACAACAAAAAATAAATAAATGAAGCGGCCCAGCAGTTTTCAACACTAACAATAATAACAAGGAATGTTTCTTGAGCTCAAATCATTGTATTAGAATGATATCTGAAGGATCGTGTGACTGAAATAATGATGCAAAACATTTTGCTTTAAATAGCAGTAATAAATTGCAATTTATTATTACATTAAGAAAACAGCTGTTTAAGTTGTTGTAATATTTCAGAATGGTACTGTCGTTTTTGCTGTTTACTTTTTTACTGTCTTTGATCAAACAAATAAATAATAAAGTGATTTTTCTAAAAATCTTACTGATCCCCATCATTTGAGCAATTGTGAGTAAGTTTGTTGATTGTGTGTTTCAGGGTCTCTCTCTGACAGCTAGTTTTCAGTCTCTGGAGGATCTGATAGCGCTGTCTGGTCGTCTTGAATGTGAGGGTCCAAACAGACACTTGTACGACTTCACTGGAACACTACGCTTAGACAACCACAAGTACGTCAGCTGGCTATTAATGAGAATTTGAGATTATATATAATCATAGTACATTCCATGATTATGTGCTTGTATTACAGCCCAGCTCCTCTTGGGCCAGACCAGGTGCTGTTACGAGGTGCTCAACTCAGGAACACGCAGTGGGTTGTGGGAATTGTAGTTTACACTGGACATGATTCAAAACTTATGCAGGTAAGTGGGGGTTTTTATCGCTGTTAACTAAGGGGGCTAAAAACAGAAAGGCTTATAAGGCTGGACTGGGATACACCAAGCTTATGGTCTTTCTGACAAGCTAGTTTATTTTGGTGTGTTCCACATGTCGCCTGGTTTCGTCTGGTTACCGTCAGAGGTGGATTTCCAGGTTCAGCATGTAGAATTGGTGTCAGTTGTCGGTGAAAGAGAGCTCTCTGATTGGCTGTTCAACTATGAATCAAAGTGTGAGAACAAAAACTGAAGTGACAAAACTAACCAAAAGGTGAAAGTCAAGAGGGAACACAAAGAAGCGGGCTGTCATTTCATTGCATTTTTAAAATATTTGCAAACGATATGGATTATCAGATTATCAGCTATATTTGCAAGAGCGAATCACTCTGTGGTGAGCGAGAAGTACAGTGAAAATGGTACGAAAACGCTACTTTGTTTACAGTTTGTATGTGTGCAGCACTAGTTCTGATTTCCTATAGTGGAAATGACAATACAGATCCTGCCACCTGCTGGTTCGTAAAGATACATCTTCTCATACAGGCACAGAACATGTTGTTTGCGCCTAAGCAGGTCCATACGCTTACACATTGCTTAATACACACAGGATGTACAGCAATACACACATATCTTTATATATGAAAAAAATATATATTAAATATATATAAAAACCACTACCTCCATGCCTTCTTCACCTTGGGGGGCTTTTTTTAGTTTATTCATTACAATTTGCATTTGTAAAATGTTATTATTATTATTAGTATTATTTATTATATGCATATTTATATTGGTTTTAATAAAAACAAGTTTAGATTTGTCCACCTGTCGGGTTTTGAAGACGTATGCATCACCATATGGGGCATAAGAATAGGACGCGTGTTTGGATATAACTCGTTATTATTGTTCATTATTATTTAATAGTTTTCTGTAAATAAGAACTGAATTTAGAAATAGTTTTGAAACAAATCTTTACACTTTACAAACGGAATTAAATGTATAGGCTGATGGATGTCTTCAGTGGAGTGCATACAACACTGTTTCCTCATCCACGAAAGTAAAGGAGTAAAGTAAAGAGAAAGTAAAGAGGCCGAATGGAGGAGGCTCATTCTTTATCCTCACACTGCAGATGCTCTGTTTAACTGTTTTCTCACTAGTGAAGCATTCAGTTTTTCCACTCACAAAGTCCCCTATGTAAATAGCAAATGTGCCATGGTGTGATGCAACTGACTCTTAAAGGGAATGGGAGATGAGACTCTGATTGGTTTAATGCACGTTATGCTCAAAGCACACCCATAACTCATTAAGAGAATAAGTACAACCGTGTTAGACCATGTGCCAGGGCGCAAACCTTATTTTTTGTCCTTAAAGTAGCAAAAGTGGATTCGGACATGCCCTTAATGATTTTGCGCCATGCGCAAGATAAAGATAGATAGTTAAAATGGAGTCTCATATGTGTGGAGATTCAGAGTGTTTCTTTATTACCACCTACCGTCTTGGGCTGGAGAATACAGCATTTTAAATGGATAGTTCACCCAAAAATTAAAAGTCTATCATCATTTACTTATCCTCCGCTTGTTCCAAACCTGTTTCAGTTTTGTTCTACTGTTGAACACAAAAGAATCTCTACTGAAGAATGTTGAAAAAACAGCCATTGACTTCCTACTATGGATGTAGTAGAAAAATAAGTAAATATGGATGTGTAGTTAAAAAACAAAACAACATTGAACAAAAAAACATTGTGCATTTATGAAGTATGCCTCACACAGGTGAGTTGGTGAGGTGAGTGAATTCTCTGAGCACAAACAGTTCCTTTGTACAATTAGCACTTCTTGTTTGTATTGCCTCTTCTTGTTGAATCGCTGAATGCCTCCTCAATTGTAAGTCGCTTTGGTCAAAAGCGTCTGCTAAATGTAAGTGTAATGTAAATGATTGTCAGCTGTTTTTTCCCCAACTTTCATGAGAATATCTTGTTTAGGGTTCAACAGAAGAACTGCTGGAGTGCGAGTAAAAGAATTTTTGGTCAACTATCCTTCTAAGCCTTCTTGATCTGGTTATTGTAAATCATTCTGTACTCAAAACCTTTTCAAAAACACAATGGAAACGCTTTTCATCTTTTTAGTAGTACTTTGTTGCAGATACGCACCCTAAAAAAATTATTTTTCCTCTTCATGTTTTAATGCTGGTGTATAGCCAAGTTGTTAAATTGTGCATTAATGTACTGTTTCTGTCCTGCAGAATTCCACTAAAGCTCCACTGAAGCGCTCTAATGTGGAGCGGGTGACAAACGTGCAGATCCTGGTTCTGTTCGGGATTCTCTTGGTCATGGCGTTGATCAGCTCTATCGGCGCCGCCATATGGAACAAACAGCACACGGATGAAGCTTGCTGGTACCTTTCCAGAGCAGGTACAGTAGATATAAACACAATTCAGTAGCGCAGTGTTCGTCTAGCTGCAGATTTACAGTATTTATTGTAACTGTTTACTTATTAGATCATACGAAAAACTAGATAAATGCTTTTGATAGGTGTTAGCATTTTTGTTGGTTGTCTGTTCAGGTGACATCTCCCTCAACTTTGCCTACAACCTATTGACCTTCATCATCCTCTATAACAACCTGATACCCATCAGCCTCCTGGTCACGCTAGAAGTGGTCAAATTCACACAGGCTCTCTTCATCAACTGGGTAAAACAATGTGAAGTCGATATCTGGACTAATAAGGACACATTTTTGTTTTAAATTGCTCTCCTTTCAAACTAACGATGACTAGCTGCTCGTTCACAAAGTAACATTGTAAAATGCTTACATAATCTTACTGTGGATACAATAAACAATATAACTATCTTGTGATTTTCTCCAGACATAATCAAATTATCAGCAAAATAATAATAATAAAAAAAAAATATGTGGAGCAAACGTTTTATATTTGGAAGCCAATAACTGATATATGTAGATCGATACATGTATTAGTATGAATTGTTCACGGCCGTTTCTAATTTAATTTGATGGGATGGCAAAGCATAGAGAAAACATTTACATTTCAATGTTATAGTATCTATATAAAATATAAATCTATATCTATATAAAAATACACACATCCATCTATGTACAGTATATACATGTATAGGAAATGTATAGGAAATGCAATAGGTGATATTTCGGATATGCGAACATTAATCTGGAAATGTTTACTCTACATGCACATATATTATGTAAACAAATGTTTTTATTTTGTACATGATTAGTCATGAATAATCATTAAACATCACTAATTACATTGGTGTCAACTGTAGACTGTTCTAATTTTTCTTTCAGTAACTGTGATCCAAACTAAGGTTGTGCTTTTGTTGGTCGTGCAAATTTACAGGATGTTGAGATGTATTACGCCGAGACCGACACTCCCGCTATGGCTCGAACGTCCAATCTGAATGAAGAACTCGGCCAAGTGAGAAAGCACATTAACAAATGTTTATCTGCCTTCATCTCCACTACATCTCCCTCACTGTGTCTCTTTTTCCCAGGTAAAATATCTATTTTCAGATAAAACCGGCACTCTAACCTGCAACGTCATGCACTTTAAGAAGTGCACGATAGCTGGAATTACATACGGGTAATTTAAACGTTCTCTGGCTTTCGCACGTCAATACACTCGCATTATCCTTGTGCTTTTTTTGCATCATTCTGGCTCTCTTAGCGTGCATTGATCTGTTACCTTTTGTTTATATTTGTGTGAGTGGCCACTGATCTATAACGCTGTCTCTCCAGGCACTTCCCAGACCTGGACTGCGATCGATCCATGGAGGACTTCAGGTCAGAAGCCGCTGATTCTATCTCTGTCCTGTTCTCTGGAGAATATTACGCAGGCCTGAGAGGATAATGCACATTATTATGTTGAACATTATGCCTCGTTTCTGTCTTTTTGCAGTCATCTGCCCTCTACAAGTCATAATTCTACTGAGTTTGATGATCCCGCTCTTATCCAGAACATTGAGAAGAACCATGTAAGAGATTGATGCTTGTTTTCTGTCCTTCTTTGGATGTTAAAACACAGACTGTTGTGTATTATATAAAACTCTCCTTCTTTTTGTGCCCGTAGCCCACATCGCCGCAGATTTGTGAGTTTTTGACCATGATGGCTGTTTGTCATACTGTTGTTCCTGAGCGAGAAGATAACCAAATTATCTACCAAGCTTCCTCACCAGGTACCACAGGTTTATTGGTTGCTAAACATTGGAAGCTACTCCTTCAGTTTGATCTAGTATTAATGGATTAAGGGGTTTTCATTTAGTGAAATATGAAATAATAAATTAACAAACATAATTCATGTCGAATGATGAGTAAAAATTATGTGCCATAGTACATTCATTCTTAATCAGGGGTAAAAAAAATATTTTGTTCAATTTAGGAAGAAAAAATAAAGCAAAGAAAAACTGCATTAGATTTGAAATAGTTTTTAATTTAATTCTGATTTAAATAAAGCAGTTTTATGATTTGCAATTAGGTAGTTTCTAGGGTATCGCTATGTGGTTGCTAGGGTATTCTGTGGTAGTTACTAGGCAGTTGCCAGGGTGTTATGTGTTTTCTAAGGTTTTTGCAATGTGTGTTGCTGTGCAATTGCTAGCGGTTGTGAGGAAGTTGTTAGAGTGTTGATATGTGGTTACTAAGGTGTTCTGTGTGGTTGCTGGGGTATTCTGAATGGTTGATGGTATGTTGCTATGCAACTGCTCGAGTGTTATGGATAGTTTAATTGCTAGGGTGTTGCTATGTGGTGACTAGGTAGTTGATTGGGTTGTATATGTGGTTTTTAAGGATTTGCTGTGTTTCGAAACAATTACTAGGGTATTTCTGGGTGGTTGCTAGGTTCCACAAGCATACTTAAAATTGACCAAAAAGCATTTAGCAATTTACAATAGACTACTACTAGGTTATGAAATATACACAGTTTTTTTTATTCATCAATTAATTGTAAAAAAAATAAATAATATGGGGCGACACGGTGGCACACTGGTTAGCACTATTGCCTCACAACAAGAAGGTCGCTGGTTCGAGTCCTGGTTGGATCAGTTGGCATTTCTGTGTGGAGTTTGCATGTTCTCCCCGTGTTGGTGTGGGTTTCTTTCGGGTGCTCCGGTTTCCCCCACAGTCCAAAGACATGTGGTGCAGGTGAATTAAACAAACTAAATTGTCTGTAGTGTATGTGTGTGAATAAGTGTGTATGAATGTTTCCCAGTCCTGGGTTGCAGCTGGAAGGGCGTCCGCTGTGTAAAACATATGCTGGATAAGTTGGCGGTTCATTCCGCTGTGGCGACCCCTGATGAATAAAGTGACTAAGCTAAAGGAGAATGAATGAATGAATGAATGAATGAATATCATGGTTTCATCCTGGTTTCCACATTATATATTATTTATATTAAATATATTTGAAAATAGTAAACCTATAGAATAATATTTCTTGATTTGATGTTTTTGCCGTGCTTTTGATCAAATGAAGGTCTTGGCAACCTTTGACTAATGTTTCTATAATGGTGTGTTTTCAGATGAAGGAGCGCTGGTAAAAGGTGCCAAAAGTCTGGGCTTTGTTTTTGCTGCACGAACGCCACATTCAGTCATCATAGAGGCGGTTAGTGTGTGTGTGTTTTCTCACCATTAATAAAGAACCAGAACTCTTTGTATGTTTGCACATTCAATGTCTACATTTCTTGCGTTAATTTCTCAGAGAGGAAAAGAGCAGACATATGAGCTTCTTAATGTACTGGAGTTTTCCAGGTATGACGCAGCTTCCAGCTCTCACACCATCACACATACATTTAAAAATAACTTTGCTATTTAACGCATATGTCTGTTTTCGCAGCAATCGCAAACGGATGTCAGCGATTGTTAGAACACCTACAGGCAATCTTCGACTTTATTGCAAGGGAGCGGTGAGTGTTTCATAAACCACATAATTAGCAGAGAAACAGAATGCATGGTAATGGCGATACACTGCTTTCCATTAACTTTGGCACCTTTGATAAATGCAAGTAAGGAAAGGTGTGAAAATTTTCTTTGTTGTTTAACATTTTAATTTTTGCTCAAAATATTATAAAAAAATGAAAATAAAAATATTTGTAATACTTTAGGTCACATCAGATTGTAGTTTTGGAGATTTTCGGACCTTAATTTTCTAATTTTCACAATTCTCCAGCTGGGATTCTTTTTGGCCACTTGAATCATCCTCCTGACAGTGGTAAAAACAGACACTTGTATGGTGGCTGAGAGAGATCAAACCGTCCTGCAAGTTAAAGGGACAGTTCAACCAAAAATGAACATTCTGCCTTCATTTACCAACCATTAACTTGTTTAAAATCTTGTTCTCACAAAAGAAGATATTTTGAAAAATGCTGGTTGCTGGGACACATTGACTTCTATAGTATATATTTTTTCAAACTATGTACTGTAATGCGATGGGCCCCAGTAACCAGCATTCTTCAAAATGTCTTCTTTTGTGTTCAACAGAAGAAAGAAACTCATAAATGTGTAAAACCACACGAGCGCGAGTAAGCGATGTGGGGAACTTTTATATTTGGGTAAACTATCCCTTTAAGAAAACACATTTTAACATGCAAACACACCTAAAAACACAAACAAACTGAGATCAAAATCAATTTGATATTACATGCGGACACAAATTCTCACAGTACATGCAAATACAGAAACACACTGCAAATAGTGCAGACCGCAGGGAAAACGTTGCACACATTTTTAATTAGTTTTTTTTTTTTTGTTGTGAAAATTGTGCTGTTTGCAATAGCTTTTTTCTCAATGAGGGAAGAGTTTTTGAGCAGAGCTGAAAATCTCCAATAATTTTTGGGGCTTTGGTGCTCAGAAATTCTCCAAAACTAAAATCTGAATCCACCAACATCACCACATATTGTCTGTAAGAGTTTCAAGAAAAAAGCCTCTGCTCTCAACCGAAAAGCAAACTCAAGCAACTTCAGTTTTTTTTTTGGTTAATATTTTGAGCAAAAGGTTAAAAAAATAAAGGCATTTTTAGTCACTTGCAGTTCTCTTAAATGTAAAGCATATACTTTATATAGGCAAAAGTCATTTTAATGATGGAAGACGTCATTGATGTTTTGCAGGACAATGTGATTTTTGAGCGTCTAAACGTGACGTCACAGTACAAGGAGCTGACCGTGGCTCATCTGGAACAGTTTGCCACAGAAGGTGAAGCAGCCTGTCATTGTGAATTGTTACATGTTAATTTAGTTGTTGCAATGATTATACGGAACATTTAATTCTACAAACAATTGTGGCAATTTATTTGTTTTGTGGTTGTTTGCTGTATTTTCTAAATGATGGAGTGAAAAAAAGAGATCTTTTTTGATGAACTCTTATGTATCAAAAAAAGAAGCAAGAATTCATTCAATGTTCACATTTTTGTGTATTATATTAGAATATATTTATTTTTAGAACATAATATAATTTGCTTTATTTATTTTATAATTTTAAAATATAATTTATTGTTAGTAATGTTAGTAATGTTTATATTTCAATTATTTACGCTAGTATTATTAATAAACGTAATTATTGTAAAATGATGTAATGTAAGAATGTATACTATATACTATCTATAAATCATGTACTTTTAAATATATACAATGTATATTAGATGGAGTGAGAAGGTGGAAAGATAATTTATTTTGATTTATTGATAATTTATTGTTAGAATTAAATATTATTAAAATAGTAATGTTTATATTTCAATTATTTATGGTAATAAACTCTATTATTTTAGTATTCATTCATTCATTCATTTTCTTTTCGGCTTAGTCCCTTTATTAATCTGGGGTCGCCACAGCGGAATGAACCACCAACTTATCCAGCATATGTTTTACGCAGTGGATGCCCTTCCAGTTGCAACCCATCACTGGGAAACAACCATACACACCTATTCACACTCACACACTACGGACAATTTTGCTTACCCAATTCACCTATAGCGCATGTCTTTGGACTTGTGGGGGAAACCGGAGCACCCGGAGGAAACCCACGTCAACACGGGGAGAACATGCAAACTCCACACAGAAATGCCTTCTTGCTGTGAGGCGACAGTGCTACCCACTGCGCCACCGTGGTGCCCTATTTTAGTATTATTAATACATTTTATTATTCTAAAGTTATGTAATGTAAGAATGTATACTATATACTATCTATAAATCATGTACTTTTAAATATATACAATGTATATTAAGATAATATTATATACAATAATAAGAATGAATTATTTTAAAATATAAAGTAAATAATGATAAATTATAATCAATATGTGCATATTTAAGTGATTTATGTTTATACTATTAATATTAGTATTCAATCATTTAAAATGTTATAATTAATTTCAAATATAATTTTAATCTTTTTATTTACATTATATTTGTAAATTGTGCTATAAAAGCTACAAATTAGCACGCATTTAATGAAATAATTCCTCATTTGCATATTTAAATGATATTTAAGAAAATTTGGCATGCCAAAAAATGTTTGCAATTCTGTTTGCAACTTACACTTTTCACCTGGAATGTTTTGACATTCAATTGTTTTTTTTATTTTTTTGTTTTTTTTTGCAGGACTGAGGACACTGTGTTTTGCATATGTGGATCTTGAGGAGGGAGCCTATCAGGAA
Organism: Danio choprae; assembly: GCA_903798125.1. Lineage (NCBI taxonomy): Eukaryota > Metazoa > Chordata > Actinopteri > Cypriniformes > Danionidae > Danio > Danio choprae. Next base: position 167,895 of record CAIGQW010005871.1, read on the forward strand.
TGGCTGAAGGAGTACAATCGTATCAGCACTGTGTTAAAGGACAGAGCGCAAAAACTGGAGGAGTGTTACGAACTCATAGAGAAGGTACGTAACACATGCCATGTATGTCATTGTAAGACTGCTGTTATACTTTATATCAAGAGTGTGTTGAGTGCTTTTTAATGCAGGTCTGGTTCATATGGATATGGATTTTTGGAAATGATGTTTCCTAAGGGCTTTGTTCACACATTAGTAAATAATTTATATTATATTATTATTTAACTTTTATTCTTACTGAACTTATATTATTGCTGTAGTGATGACGATAATTGTATTGATCTCAGTGTGGTGGATATAAAATGGATGGAAATAATCTTCCCATAATAACAATCATTGATATTCTTACTGTAAATCACAATGTCTATTAGTGAACAGAAGTGACAGGCGATTTGTTTTTTGCAGTGTTTGAAAAGACTCTTTCACTCATTCACTGGTTATGATAAAGCGAATATAATATTATTCGCTATATAAGCAAAGAACTAATTAAGATTTGTATTCAGCTCATTTTGTTTTATTTTTATTTCAATTTTTGATATACATATTTTTATATATTTTATTATAAATGTTAGTTATGTAATTATTCAATCATTTAAATAATTTAAGTTTTTAAAATGTCTTTCAAATAAAAATATTTACACTGATTAACCTATAAACTATTATTGTAAAATTATTTAATATATACATTTATGCTGTATACGATCTATACATTATATGAACTATTAAATATATACTTTGTATACTTTTTTATATGCTTCAGTCCTCCACCTGCAGGCTGATCAACAGGTGGCGCTCTGACATTACTTTTGACACCTGTGAACTGGTATTGTGCAGAAGGTGGTGCTCTGTTGTTCTCTCATTAACCGCTGCAAGCCATAAAGCCAGTGCCTTCCCATCAGGCCGGATTACACAGACCTGAGCCCCAGGACACAGACGCTGTTATATGGAGCAGTGAAACTCCAGTTTGTGTGTGTTTTCAGGGCTCTGGCCCAGATTAGTAGTCTGAGGAGGGGTTGCTTCACCACAGCAAGGATAATTACCTGCACCGGTCTGCCAAGAGCCCCATAAAACCAAAGTCAACAACACCGCTGTGTTACATCTGCATAAATACAGCAAAAAAAACTCACAAATAACTCTCAAATATTCCACCTCATACACACACAGCCATTAGAATTGTGAAGAGTGAATGAGTGTAGATGGAGTGAGAAGGTGATGATATGTGTGGGGTTTTTTTGTTAGTTTTTTGTATTTGCTGAATTTTTGTGTTAAGTTTGTATTTGTTACTGACGCCTTTTGAAAACATGAATGATTACTCGCATTCTGCAAATCTTGAAGAGATTTTCTTAGAAATTACATTTAGGATTTTTTTGCTTGTAGAGAATAATAAAAAAACATCAAATATCATATCATAAAATCAAATATACAGGCAAGCTTGGAATTATTTATACTCATAGAAAATTTGGACTTGAAGTTGCTCCTATTAAAGGCTTCTCCCAATAGATAATAAAACGATGTATAAGAGGCATCATTGGGGAAAAAAAAATTCTCAGCTTTATTTACATTTGAACAAAAACTTTAACTCAGAATTTGCCTGGGGTGTGAATAATTTAGGGCTTGACTATATAAACATGTACATAAATATCCGCATATATAGCAAATCCACACCAATTCAACATATAAAAACAATTAGCGACAAAAGCAAATTTGTTGTATCCTTGTGTTGGCCAAGAAAGCTGCACTTTAAGACCACTTGGAGGTTGACGTGCCTATACAGAAATAGCTGTCTATATTAGCAGGTATCGGTTAGCATTCATTTTAACGTTAGCTTTAACTTTAGATCCTGTTTCAAATGTACTTTTTTGTTGTCTTTATTGTTTTGTTCAGTCAGGTTTTTAGTAAACTTTTAGTAAACCGTTTAGTAAATAATGAAAATATTTAAATCTACATGAAATTTAAAATTATAATGTTTAATTTGCTAGCGCACATTGTTAGGGCCAATTTATACTTCTGTGTTGAGAGTATGCGATAGGTCCGCTGTAGCCTTCACATAGTTTCTTACCCTGAAACAAAAATGTGGCTATACGTTGTGACAATGCAGAGCACAAGATCTGTGATAGGCTGGCTTGGTAGTGGTGGTGAGTGTGGGTTGGGCCAAAATCCTAAACAAAAGTATAAATCAGCCTTTAGCCTTGGTGTAAACTGTTGAACTGTTGTAATCCGTGCAGGAAAAACTGTTTTGGTAATCTTTATTCAAAATCTAACCATATGATTCCACTCTGGGTTGCCAGTTTTTCTCTGATGATGTAGTTTGACGGTTTGAGCAAAACATACTTAGCCATGACTCTCCAACCATTAGTCTGCTGTGAATGAAAGATGAGAGAAGCAGGGACCTCGTCCCTTACTCAATATTTATTTTCAGTTGGAAATGCTTCATAATACTGAAATAAAAGTCTGCAGCAACTTCCAATTAACAAGGACTTGAAAAATCTGAAAATGTATTTATTGTCATTTTATTTTATATCTTTCGTATGTTTATGTATGCAAAAAATACATCATTTTACAAAAAAAGCATAATGTGTACAGTAAACAAACAAAAAAACACAGTAAAACTAATGTCCAGATTATTTTAAAGTCTAATTCAACTTAATATGGGGAAGTTGTAATTTCGATTTTTTTAAATTTCAATGGTAGATTTATAGAAAATTATTAATTTATTATTAATTAAATAATAGATTTAGTAAAATTTAGTTTTTTCTTCCATCTCGTTTTCCATTTGTTTCACATACAGAACCTCCTGCTACTGGGCGCCACAGCGATTGAAGACCGGCTGCAAGCAGGAGTCCCAGAAACTATTGCAACACTTATGAGAGCCGACATCAAGATCTGGGTTCTGACCGGAGACAAGCAGGAGACGGCCATCAATATCGGTATCTGTTGAACATACATAAATATTCTTACACCCCAAAGTCATACGTTTGGGTGAGACAGCAGTTTTGTTAGATTATTGGTCTACTAGGAAATGCATCCATAACTGATTATTACATGGTCATGCTGTTGTGGATGTGGGATATCAGAGAATCATGGCATGGATTAACAGTATATATTATTATTATTATTATTATTAATAATAATAATAATAATAATAATAATAATAATAATAATAATAATAAGCATACATTCCTTTGCATTTATTTTGCATCAATGGGATAAGCTGCTGAAAAGCCTGTTGTTCTGTTTTACTGGTTTTGGAAGTGTTTGGTGCAGTTGTCGGTTGACAGAGAGACCAGCTAATCCACTTAAATCAGACAAGCAAACTACCTTAGGCTGGTTAAGCTGTTTTTTTTCAGCATTGATGACATAAAGACACACCTGTTTAAAAAAACAGGTGTGTGAAACTGGTAAACTGAGCTTTTTTTAAAAATCATTTACACATGCAAAAACAAGCCAAAACAGCTAATATTTATCTCTTAAATATTTAAATATCTATATTAATATTTGTTATTTGCATGCCTAAAGTCGTTTTCCAACTTAAATATAATATAATTTTTTTAATATATTTTTCATTTCATTTTCATTTCGGCTTAGTCCCTTTATTAATCAGGGGTCGCCACAGCGGAATGAACCGCCAACTTATCCAGCTTATATTTTACGCAGCGGATGCCCTTCCAGCCGCAACCCATCTCTGGGAAACATCCATACACACCCATTCACAATCATACACTACGGACAATTTAGCTTACCCAATTCACCTATAGCGCATGTCTTTGGTCTTGTGGGGGAAACCGGAGCACCCGGAGGAAACCCACGCCAACACGGGGAGAACATGCAAACTCCACACAGAAACGCCAACTGACCCAGCTGAGGCTTGAACCAGCGACCTTCTTGCTGTGAGGCGAACATGCTATCCACTGCGCCACCGTGAGGCCCCTTTATATATTTTATTTATATATTTTATTTATTAAATTACACATGCAAAAACAAGTTAAAATGGCAAATATTTATCTCTTAAATATTTATAAAAATATTTGTTATTTGTATACCTAAAGTAACTTTCCAACTTAAATATAATATACATAAAAATATGTATGACAAACTGAACTTAATACATCTTATATATATCTTTAAAATTTTAATGTTACTAAATTAAATTATAAATATAAATAATAACATTGTTGTTAATACATATCTTGCATATTAAATACAGATACTTTTGTCCAAATATAGGTCAAATAGTGTTTCTTTGTCATTTAGCATATCTGTGTAAAAAGGAAACGATATACTTATTTTGAACTGCACATATTAGAATATATATGAATGTATATGATCTCACAAAATAGTTAAAGACTTCTTGCTAACAAATGTACAAAACATAGTGGCCTAATGGCAAAGTACAAGGATTGAAGATGACTAGTTTAATTAGTATTTTGATCCTTATGTTGTTATACAATTCAATATTGCATTGAATTAAACTTTAATGGGTGTCTTTTGCAAATCATTGTAAAAATGAAGGATCGATTCGTTTTTGTATTGCTCTGAAAAGAAGAAAGTGAAACCAGACACATTGTAATGCAAATGGTAAATTAAATCTATATTACACTTTTATTTTGTTTTTAGCCAACACTTATACATGCATTTACTAACATGAGCAATCATCATTGCTTGTACAGCATTAATTAATCATCGTTCAACATTTACTAATGCATTGTTACAATTAAACACTCGCTTGCTAACATCAGTTAATGGACCGCGAGTTAACATGCACAAACATTGAACAACTGTATTTTTATTAAAAACCTGAATAAATACTTTAATAAATGTATTGCAGTTTGTTCATGTTACCAAATACGTTAATTAACATCAATTACATGTCTCATATTTTAAAGTGTTACCATCTTAACTTAAATCACGACAGCTGTTTTAAAGTAGCCTGACAGGGACACGCATTTGAGGTGATACACTATCAAACAGACACTGATTGAAAACACACAAGCTCGACTCCCAGATTAATGGGATGGTCAGATAGGCAGGCAGTCAGTCAGTCAGACGGGCGCTGCAGACAGACAGCTCCAAATAAATTGGGTGAGAGCAGAGATAAAGCAGCAGACAGCAGACAAGCGTTAGTGGGTAATGACAGATATACAAAGAGGTTAAGTTGTTGTTGGGGTGTGTATGTGTGCTTTTACTGAAACCCTCCTCTGTGTTTCAGGTTACTCCTGCAGGCTGGTTTCACATGGCATGTCCCTCATCATCGTCAATGAAGATTCCCTGGATGTGAGTACATATTGTGTTTTTTATATGTGTGTGTGAGAGAGAGAGAGAGAGGACACTGGGTGTGGATGGGTGAGGAACGTGTGTGTCCATATTTTTTTTTGTTCTGGTACAGGTGAAGGTAATTAAGGTGTCTGGTGTCATCATCTAGAACATGATGAAAGGCATGATGGATCGCATGAACACACACATATAAAAAACACAATATGTACTCACATCCAGGGAATCTTACTGCCAATTTATTTCATCCAATTCACTTATACTGCATGTCTTTGGACTGTGGGGGAAACCGGAGCACCCGGAAGAAACCCACGTGAACACTGGGAGACAAGCAAACTCAGGCGACAGTGCTAGCCACTGAACCACCGTGCTGCCACAGTATGTTTATTTGATGATTATGTGTATACAGTTGATCCATTTATTTTTAAATATATATCTTGCCCAATGTTTTCTAGTGAAAGAATTGTATTAATATTAAACTAATGTTAATATTAAAGGCTATGAAAACAGATATACTGAGTGTAGTCATGTAGGCTGTTATACACATTAAAAAAGGGGTTGAAATCTGACAGCTTTTTAGCACTGTAACATTAAAATCGAACAACTTTTTTTTAAAGCAGAAGTTAAATTTGCCAAACTATTTTGGCGACCTCATTGCAATAATCACTGTACAGTTGCTGCTATCATACACTGTAAAAAATGGAATGACAAAAAGTCAAGACAACAAATACTTTTATGTTGCTTGAACTTATTTTAATTTTTTAAGTTATACAAAGTTTAACTCCATTTTTTCGTCAGTTTGATTGATGTAAGTTGAGATGACTAGAAAAGTTTATTTGATTCAACTAAAATATTTGAGGCCGCAAGGATTTATTTACAGTGTAAAAATACACTTACGTATAGATGTAAAATTCTACATATGGCATTTTTATTGTACAGTACAGAACAGAAGAAATAATTGAGCAAAAAATTATTTGGGTCAAAATAATTGTGGTTATTGCACCCCTCGTTCCCTGAAAACGTGCACATGGAAGGCTCAAACAGTCTATTTGTAACATTTGTAACATTTACAAATAGATAATATAGCTGTGAAATGTAAGTTAAAACACCACTGGGGAAAAAACACTACTTTTCAAGCACATTAAATAGTACAAGTAGCTTATCTGTAAGCATCACATGTATCTGTAAGGGCATCTCACAAGACAATCCTGCAAACTATATGTATTAACTATATCTAATGAGTTATTTTAAAGCCCTTAAAGTGATAGTTTAACCAGAAATTAAAACTTACCCTCAAGTAGTTCCAAACCTTTATGGCTTTCTTTATTCTGTTGAAGAATAACAGAATCAAGTAATATTTATGATTAGTTTAAGCAATTTCCACACAGCAGTAGCAAATTAATGTATACCAATATATAAATAGTTTTACCTCAATGTCGTTTATTAAAAAAATGTTGGTGTATGTACTGTATACTGACTAAATGCCTTCCCATCCCTAGTATTTATACATATCTGTGTATTTATGAATTTATATAAAATATTAACACCTTTCTCAACTTAATTTTCTCAAATGTCCTGTCTTTGGCAATTTTTTGCTATGAGTTATAACCCATATAGATATCTTTGTCATATTTGTATAAATTCAGGCACTTTCTAATCTATTCACACAATTGTTTCACCCATGTAGGCATCTATTTTTTCGGTATCTTGAATGTGTTATGCAGTTTTCCTATTTAGACATTTTATATTTTAAATCTTATATCTTTTATATGCAAATCACTTATACAAACAAGTTGTTTGAATGATGCATGATGTTTGAATCTCACATGCATACAAATGTCTTATACAGTCAAGTCCCAAATTAATCATACCCCTGGCAAATTCTGATTTGAAAGTTACTTTTATTCAACCAGCAATTTGTTTTTGACCAAAAATGACACGGGTTTTTCCTAAAAAACATAATAAGACGATGTACAAGAGACATAATTGTTTAAAAATATTTCTCAGCTTTTATTTACATTTGAACAAAAACTTTAAGTTTAAGAATTTGCCAGGGGTATGATTAAAATTTGATTGTACATATACGCAGCATATATATATATATATATATATATATATATAT
>CAIGQW010005871.1:190320-201050 GCA_903798125.1 Danio choprae
TTTTACTGTGTGTCTTCAAGCAAAAGGTTGCGTCTTGCCCTGGGTGACTACAAAATACTGACAAAAATAAGTGCTTGGCTCTCAGAACAGAGCGGCTGAGCGGAGGTAATGTAATATAGCGAGCTCTGTGCAAATGTCAAACTAATGACTCACTTACTGTCATTACACACACACAGGTAGACAATGCAGTCATTCACATCGCATTGTCGAGCACTGTAAATGTTTATCTGAACATAATCTAAATATAAATAAGTTTCAGACAGTTCTGATACCATTATAAAGTGGGTTTTCCATCTGTGAGAGGGAGTATAATTGACTTGCTGTTGCATGAAGCCCATATCCGGACTGTGGTCTCCAAGGCCCTACAAACCGACTGAACCAAACCCCCCAAAACTGTCCTGAATCCACAGACAACCAGCAGAGAGGAGCACGGATGTGTGTGTTGGAGAGGGCGTTTGCATTGGTGTGTATGTGCGCACATGCTCCACGCACGGTTTCCTGAGTTCACACTCTGTTTGTTTAAAGAGCTGCTTTAACCTTCTTATTTTCTGCTCAATTCCACCATGAAGAACATTAGTCCGCCTTTCATCTCCCTCCGGCTCACTGTGATTGTGTGAGGTATAGAGTTATGGTGGAAAAAGGGGTGGAATCGATCAGCACGATGACAAGAGAAAGTGCTTTGGACAGGATTTGTCTTTTCGATTTTTTGTTTTTATGAGTATACCATGCTCATGCTATTAAGGAGATTGTTTGTTCAAGTTTTTTACTTTGTTTTGAAGCTCTTCTAATGTTACGCTATCCTTTTGGTTGAAGAATTGGGTTTAAGTGTTTCTCATTTTGGTAGGGAACAGCTGGTAAATGTATAAATGCGCATCTGTGTCAATGAAAAGTAATTGAAAATTAAGTGGAAATTCGAATTACATCCAACATCTTCCATTGGGAGGTTTTGTAAAAGCTGAGGAGTACTGTACAGTGTAGTTTTGTGAATATATGTCCTCCTGAAGTACTGTGGTAATATAGTTTTTTTGTTTTTAATACTTTGAGATTTTGGTACTGAGTGATTTGTGTATTAATGTTCTATAGTATAAAGTTTTTAAAATTAGGGTCTAATGTGGAAAGTAAAAAGAAAATAAAAAATAAATAAAATAGATTTTGAAAAATGTATATATTTTTGGTATAAAAAGAAAAACAATATTTAAAAAACATTAGAATGAATATACAATAAAGTATACATAATAAATACATAATTAAACATTTATTTATACACACATACATATAATTTTATTTATATATAATTTTATTTAAAAAATATTGTATGAACAATAACACAAATGTGCTTAAAATAAGTAAATATGCAAATAACTAAAGAAATACAGTACTATAAAGTCTAGAACAAATGTAATAATGTAACAATATTTTAAGAAAAACAAAAATTTTCACTGTATAAATTGAGTCTTTATACAGTAAATTATTTAGATGCCTTTTACAATTTAGGGTGCACAAGGATGATACAGTTTTGTAGTATATGGCAATAAAGACAAAATCCCTGCTGTAGTTTAATTATTATTTTTTTTACTTTAATATAAACATATAATCAGAATTTACTGTAAACTACTACTAAAAAAGTTTATAAAGTTAAAGTTAACTTTTTTTATGCTTAATCAAACAAGAAAGTGTAATACTTAGAAATGTGTATATATTCTGAGCTAGCAGGCTAAAAAAACTATACTAAAAAGTACTATAAAATATTATATATTATTAAAAAAAAGCAAATCTCGCTTTTTATTCACTTCAGCACACTCAAATCAAATATGGCCAATGAAACCTCATGTTTGATCTTTTTTTTGAGATTTAACCTCATTGGTTCTCATGTGTCAAGTGTAAGGTCATTTAGACAGACGCCATAAAACATTAATAAAGGATTTCACATTAGACACTGAATAGAGTTCCAAAGGGCCCTTAGGACTCATGCGTTTCATAGACTGAAATGTTTTAGCTCCCATGATTCTTTGCGCATGTCTGGTTTGTGACCCAAATTATTCAATATAATGCAGAAGTGTGTTTCGTTTCTTTTTTTCTCCTCCATCCTTTCTAAAATATACTCTTCTAAGTAATTAAGATGTAAACGTATTTAGAATAAAATAATAACATCAACACTTTAATAAACAGATTCAATGGATCGTCACCACATAAGTGACAACTAACTCTTTGTTTCATAATGATATATCCTAAGGGTAGCACATATAGCATAAAAAAGCAATGGTCTGCGTACTGAGCCCTGTGGTACTCCATACTGAACTTTCTCATTTCTATATGTAATTCTAATAACCAGAATGCTAACTTTTTCATATTGTTCTTTCAGAGTTTCACCATTACAGAAGTCAGAGATTGTGGACATGGTGAAAAAGCATGTAAAGGCCATAACGCTGGCTATCGGAGATGGAGCCAACGATGTGGGCATGATACAAACAGCACACGTGGGAGTGGGCATCAGTGGGAATGAAGGCATGCAGGCCACCAACTCATCTGACTACTCCATAGCTCAGGTCTGACACACACACACTCACACACACACAAACGCACACACACACACCCACCCACACACACACACACGCTGATGTATTTGATTATTCTGTGCTTGGTCACACACATCTCATCTTTAAAAACATAATTACACTACCACAATACAAAACACACAGCAGTCTTCAGCCCACAGCGCTGTTGTATCCGGGTAGCTGCTTCTGCTGTTAATGGTTCACATGTGTTCCTGCGGGCAAATCATTCTTCTTTTAACCTCTTTCTGTCTTTAGTTCTCATACCTGGAGAAGCTTTTACTGGTTCATGGGGCTTGGAGTTACAACCGCGTCACTAAATGTATCCTGTACTGTTTCTATAAGAACGTGGTCCTGTACATTATAGAGGTGAGTACATTAATCGCAATCAAGTGTGTGTGAGACTGTTAAAGTGTGGATCACTCAGAAATGAATGTTCTGTCATCATGTTCCCAACCTGTATGTTTTATTTCCTCTTTGAAACACAAAAGAAAGCGTTAGGCAGACTTATTCACACTGCTGTCATTTATACAGTGGTGGGTTATTTTCTTTAAGGAATAGATCAAATTTTGTGGACAGACGCACTTATTCAAATATGGTGGATGAAGATGTGGTGTGACATTTAAAATTGTGTGTTGTGACGTGGTCACTATATAATATAATATAATATAATATAATATAATGTAATATAAATGGGGGCCTCACAGTGGCGCAGTGGGTAGCACGTTCGCCTCACAGCAAGAAGGTTGCTGGTTCGAGCCTCGGCTGGGTCAGTTGGCGTTTCTGTGTGAAGTTGTTCTCCCTGTGTTGGCGTGGGTTTCCTCCGGGTGCTCCGGTTTTCCCCACAAGTCCAAAGACATGCGGTATAGGTGAATTGGGTAGACTAAATTGTCCGTAGTGTATGAGTGTGAATGGGTGTGTATGGATGTTTCCCAGAGATGGGTTGCAGCTGGAAAGGCATCCGCTGCGTAAAACATATGCTGGATAAGTTGGTGGTTCATTCCGCTGTGGCGACCCCAGATTAATAAAGGGACTAAGCCGAAATGAAAATGAATGAATGAATGAATAATATAAATGGGTGTGTATAGATGTTTCCCAGTGGTGGGTTTGCAGCTGGAAGGGCATCCGCTACGTAAAGCATATGCTGGATAAGTTGGCGGTTCATTCCGCTGTGGCGACCCCAGATTAATAAAGGGACTAAGCCAAAAAGAAAATGAATGAATGAATGAATAATATAATATAATCCATTAGCTTCAGTATATATACAGTTATACATATATAATAGATATAATAATTTTCAATAAATTGTCATTCATTTGTTATCAATACATTTTTAAATATTTCTATTTTATAGAAATGTATGTAATCATCTAGAAATTTATATCCATACATTTAAATACAATTTTAAATCCACTTATCTAGTAATTCTAATAATAAGTGACTAAGTGTCAAAAGTCATGAACATTAATGGGCGAGATGATATATTTTAAGGATATATTGCATACTAATTATATGGGCTGAACATTTTTATGCATTTTTTGAAGGAAGTCATTCAAGTTTGTAAAGACATGAGAGCAAGAAAAGCTTTAATTTACTTATGGCGAAACTTCTTTCCTTTAAACAACATAGCTCTTGCTTTTGGAATGTGTTGTACTTGCATGGCATGAGTTCAGATCACTTTAAAAAGAATCATCAAATTAGCCCTGATACACACACACACACACACACACACACACACATATAGTACGCACACACACACTGTTTTCTCTCCTTTTGCTTGCTCTTGTTTCACACAGACACTCTTGCGTACATTAAGTCGACTGCTTGCAGCTGTTTATGGAAGTGTTTGACAGTGATAAATGAGATGCCCCCTTAAGTTTCTGCTTTCTATCTCGCACACACTCACACACACACTCGCAGCCACAGACAAAGAGCCGCTGACCCCTATCTATAGTGACTGGTCCTTCCAGTTCAAAACTGCATACCAGATACACTGTCATCCGAGAGCTCTCCAAGTGTGTGTGTTAGACAGAGTGTGAGCTTTACTCACAGGGTCACCGTGCTGTCCAGTGGAGCATTTGTCAGCTGTGCCACACACTAAAACGGCAGCAGGTGCAGAAACATGCTCCCCTTGTCCCTCGAGGACTCTAGATGCGTTTCCATTGAAATTTTGCGGAAAACTTTTGGGATATTGTCTAAATGAAAAGCTATTGAAAAATGACTGAAAATAACCCGTGTAATGCAAAACTTGGAAACTTTTCCTCTTGCAATTAGTAATTAAAAAAATCAACAAGTAGGTTTACTAATATTGCAGCAAATGTACTGCTTATTATTTTTTAATAGATGAGACATTTGTGTGTCAACAAGTATGGCAAGGCAAATTTGTGTGCAGCTATGCTTGGGAACAGCCACAAATTACTTTTTTCTGGGTGCAGTATGGACTCTATAAGCGCAGTTTGGCCGTTCTTACAAATAAATGCAAATAGTCACTTTAAAAAATGATCATGTGACTGTTACAATCTGTGATTTTTACAATATGTGGGCGTTTTTGCAAAATTCACACATTTTCATTAGGTGTATTTTCAATAGTGCCTCTGTTAGCGCCTGTTGTATCAATAGCAAGATAGGCTGTTTCTATAAATCAATGCATAACCATCTCTTTAAAGAGGAATCTTGTGACTTACATGAAAAAGCACCTTATACACGCATAAAATGTTTACATATGTGGTTATTTTTTATTCAATTTAAATTTTTATTAGGTGTATTTTCAGTATGATCTCCGTTAGCGCCTGTGCATCAATAGTATCAGTAGCAGTTTCTACAAATACATGCATAACAATGTCTTTAAAAAATGATCATGTGACGTTTACTTGAAAAAGCACCTTATACACGCATAAAATGTTTACAATATGTGGTTAATTTGATGAAATTTACATTTTATCAGCTGTATATACAGTAGGGTCTCTGTTTGCGCCTGCTGCATCGATAGCATCTGTAGCCTTTTCTACAAATAAATGCATAACAATGTCTTTAAAGAATGGTCATGTGATTTTTATCTAAAAAAAAGCGCCTTGTACACGCATAAAATGTTTACAATATGTGGTTATTTTTATGACATTTCACATTTTTATTAGGTGTATATTTAGTAGGGTCTCTGTTAGCGCCTGCTGCATCAATAGCATCAGTAGCCATTTTTACAAATAAATGCATAACAATGTTTTTTTAAAAATGTTCATATAACATTTACCTGAACATTTTTTGTGATACGTGGGTGTTTTTGTGAAATCCACTATTCACTATCCACTATTTTAAAGGGTAATGAAAATGTGGCTTGTTTGTGTTTTACTGTGTGGTGCAATTGTGTATTTGTGTGTATACTGGTGTATCTGGGTGAAAGCTAAATGTTTAAGTGTCTCTGTATTTGTGGAATGTGATTGTCCTTGCACATCTGTCCATGTGTTTGGGGCAGAGGGGCATTTTGGGGTCTTACTGAGGATTAGCTTCCAGCAAAGAGGAGCTTTAGAGGTCAGAGTTCAGAGACTGTCTTTGTCTTTATGGTGGGGGAAGGACAGAAAGTGTTTGTGTGTGTGCGTGTGCGTGCGTGTGCGTGTGTGTGTGTGTGTGTGTGTGTGTGTGTGTGTGTGTGCGCGCACTTGTTATTATTGTATTGTTTATCTCCACTTGTGCAGTTTTAACAAATGTACTTGTCTCTTTCTTCCTCAGCTTTGGTTTGCGTTTGTAAATGGTTTCTCTGGTCAGATCCTGTTTGAACGGTGGTGCATTGGCCTGTACAATGTGGTATGTGTGTGTGTGTGTGTGTGTCTTGCTCTCTCTGTATGGTTTTGTTAAGCATTTCTTGAATTTAAAAACTTATCAAAAATCTAATAATCTGCCTACTTACACAAGGCTTTGGCAGTATTAAATGTGTCATTGATAGAGTGGACAATCCCAGAATGCACTGCAGCAAGGTGGTCAAATAATTGTAAAGCTTAACTTACTGTAGGGCTTTTCTGTTTGTCAGCAGATAATAGTTTCCACTTAATTTTTGTTTTTTATGAATGTTAATTATTTTCAAATTACGTCTAAAAATGTTTTTAAAATTTTGCTTTCATTTAAAATAGAATTTGAATTAATTCCTTTTTATGTATTTGAAAGTATGTTCTTCTAAAAATAATGTATGTGCTATTTATTTTATTAACTTATTATTAACACGATAATAACACTTCTACCACACCTTCATAAATGTTCCTGTGTGTTTCAGATTTTCACTGCTCTCCCTCCTTTCACACTCGGGATCTTTGACCGGCCGTGCAGCCAACAGAACATGATACGATTCCCTCAGCTCTACCGCATCACGCAAAACGCAGAAGGTTTTAACACCAAGGTGGTACCGCACACAAATGCACAATCCCAATCACCAATGACTCATTCTGACACGATAAACACCCCGAGACTTATAAATCTGTCTGCAGCGAGCGTCAGACTGTTATTACCATCACCACGCTTGTCTACATCCTGCGTTATAATTGTTTATCACAGTCTGATGTGGTTAGTGTATTGTTTGACTTGTGACTTATAGTAGATAAACAGGAGTGCAAGAAAAGAAGCTCTGCTGCCATCGGGATAATAATGAGATTCATAAAGCTGAAATAAGACAGTCATTCATTTTCAGCCACGGATCGGTGTTTGTGTGTTTTAGGGGTGATCTGGGGGACGTTGCGCTAGCTGTGCAACTGCAGAGAAACTGTTTGTGTGGGCTGTGTGTGTGTATCTTGGCATTAGTTTGTCTTGACTGACTCTGCTTTCTGTCCCTCCCTTCCTCTCGCTTTCATTCCCGCTTTCTCTTTTTCCAGGTCTTTTGGGGTCACTGTATAAATGCTCTCATTCACTCCATTATTCTCTTCTGGTTTCCACTTAAAGCCTTGGAGCACGGTAAGCACTCACACACATGTAGACCACTCGGGTTGGAGTGTTTATCTTTCATCTGTCCTTTTTTTGTTTCTTTAGACACTCCTTTCGACAACGGCAACAGTGTGGACTACCTGTTTGTGGGGAACATCGTCTACACGGTGAGTTTTCAGCGTGGCATTTATTGGGCTGTAGCTCCTGCCAGTGAGAGGTCACACATCATTTCCCTGCTAGTTCGCCAGTCGCCAGTGTTGACACTGTAAACTTGTTAATGTCTCTTTTCGCTGGTTATTCGTAAAAAAAAAGTCCTTGTAAAAATGAGCCCACAACCAAAAGCAAAAAAAAAACGACAGGAACTCTCTGAGGAGACTGGTCTGAATGGAAAAGGCAGCTTATCGTTGGTTTCTGTGGGTAGTTTATGACCCAAAAAAGAAACATCTTATACCAGATTATCTTATTTTGTGTTTCAACTAAACAACGATAGTTCTTTGGTGGAGAACTGTCCATTTAAAGGGGACCTGTTGTGCAAAAATCACTTTTATAATATCTACAGAAACACTTTGATTGACATTCTCCCTTTGCACATGTCATCAGAGGGGAAAAGTCCTGCCCATTAGTGAGGATCTCTTCCTCATTAGCATAGGACTTTAGTCTTGTTTTCTGATCTGCCACTATGCTGACACAAAGGCACTTGTAGCTCTGCTCTATTTGAAAAGATCACAATCTCATTTTAATTTAAAGCGACAGTCACAAAAATGGCACAATTTGGATTGAAGCTAAAAAGGGTCAGTTTTAAAGAGTTATAAATCATTATTTGTGTGGTATTTTGAGCTGAAACTTCACATACACACTCTTATTTTACATCTTGAGAGTTATTTTACATCTTGTAAAAAGGGGCCTAATAAGTCCCCCCAATGGCACAATATGTTTGATTTTTGCAATTAAAATATTCAAAAACAACTAGAACAGTGTTGCGTATATTTCGCTGACCTATGTAGTATGTACATGCATAATTCCAAATGTTTCAAAGAATGTTCAAATTGAGAGAAATAAGCTATTTTAACTAGTGACATGGGCCGTGTCCTGTGTCGCCATGATAATGATCACACTCCCTCGATTTCCGTTTTTGTTTATTATAAAACAGGGAAACACCAAAGACACTTCAATATGTTGTGTGTTTTATAAGTATGCACAGAGCAGCATTATAACGGAACCCTAAAATGTATTTAGCATGATAAAACCTCGCTGCTGCTTCTTCTTAGTGGTGGACTGTGGCATAATAAAAGCTCTGCTGCTTTCATCCCACATCATGCTCATTTTGCTTGTTTTAGTTTGACAGCTTTCAGCCTTATTCTGCTTTGATACTACCATGATAATAAGTTTTGAACACTAGCTCATCCGTGAACATGATTTCTACAGGAGTCCTGTAAGATGTAATGAAGACCAAAACTCCTGCCATGATTCCACACTCAGCCATGATGTCATCAAACTAGACCTTTGTTTGTTGTGAATACATGCCCTCAAGTGGCAAAAACTACATTTTGTACCTTTAAATACACAATCACACTCTATATAAGAAGTGATATAGAAAACAAATCACATTCAGATATGTTCTATTATGAAATGGCATTTCGTACAGATTCGTACACAATTTTATAATTGAGTGGTTGGGATTAGTGGTTTGATGATTACTTGCATGTTGTGTAGCCTTTAAAATAGAGGTTTCTGATTTAGTAAAAATTTTAGAACAGTTGCATTCAGCTGACAAAACCACTAGAATTGCTATTTTAAATGAATAGTCAGTCTTACTGGAGTCAGTTTTATTCAATGTGTGGTGTATTCACATAGGCCTTACTCAAAATCTAGACGAAGTACACAGCAATGTTGAGACACATTTTTGACACACTGCCTTAAAAACACAGTGCTAAATGTATGAAAAAAAGTCAAGAAATTTTTGCTGGAAATGCAAAACAACGGCCAAAGCCTTCTGTCTGCCTATGTACATAAACCAATGGTTTAAAATAACTTTTATTGGCCAAAACAGTCACAATTCTCACATTGCTCAAGAGCAATTTAAAGTCCAGAAATTGCCTTTTCATAGTCAATGGATTTGTTGCACAAGCATTTTTTCAAGGGATATACAGTAGCTTTCAGTGTGCTAAAATCCTCCCAGAGAAGCTGTATTTCTTAGTGCAGGAAGAGATTGATCTTCTCTTACATATTTGACGTACATCCAAATGAAGTGGATTATTCAGAAAAGAAAAAAAAGTAGAATGTGGACTTAAGTTGTTTGGATGGAGGCCAGTTAACGAGGATTGTATAAAAGGGAAGTAGTTTAATCAAGCGAAATGATTGGATAAGACCTGCATATGTCATCAAAGAAAAGTCATTCACGTCTGGTAAAGAACACTTTGATAACCATTTTGATTGAGAATTACAAATAAAAAAATGTAGATGGGTGAATTGTTCACAGTAGAATCAATAACAGACTGAACTGATTTTCATTTAATGAATCTTAAAGCTTCACCACAAAATATTGATCACAACAGTTGTCGTAACTTTAATGCAATGTAGATTGCATTGCATAAATGCATTCATTCATTCATTTTCATTTCGGCTTAGTCCCTTTATTAATCTGGGGTCGCCACAGCGGAATGAACCGCCAACTTATCCAGCATATGTTTTACGCAGCGGATGCCCTTCCAGCTGCAACCAGTCTCTGGGAAACATCCATACACACCCATTCACAGTCATACACTACGGACAATTTAGCTTACCCAATTCACCTATACCGCATGTCTTTGGACTTGTGGGGGAAACCGGAGCACCCGGAGGAAACCCACGCCAACACAGGGAGAACATGCAAACTCCACACAGAAACGCCAACTGACCCAGCCGAGGCTCGAACCAGCGATCAGCGACCTTCTTGCTGTGAGGCGAACGTGCTAGCCACTGCGCCACTGTGAGGCCATAAATGCATTTGTCAAATTCATAAATGTAAATGTAAATAATGATTCTAACTCTTGAGTTTTTATTGGAAAAGAATCAACTCAGGTGGTTCAATCTGAAGTTGAGTCAGTGAGTGAGTGAGTGAGTGAGTCAGTCAGTGAGTGAGTCAGTCAGTGAGTAAAAGTGAGTCAGTCAGTCAGTCAGTCAGTCAGTCAGTGAGTGAGTGAGTGAGTGAGTGAGTGAGTGAGTGAGTGAGTGAGTGAGTGAGTGAGTGAGTCAGTCAGTCAGTCAGTCAGTCAGTCAGTCAGTCAGTCAGTCAGT
>CAIGQW010005871.1:209054-220571 GCA_903798125.1 Danio choprae
TGTGTGTGTGTGTGTGTGTGTGTGTGTGTGTGTGTGCGTGCGAGACTTAAGACTTAAGAAAGGTGTTTTGGATGTGTCCTCATAGGGACATATACACAATGCGTCTATGTTTCATTGAATGTGACGTTCTGTTTCATATTGTCTGCTGACTAAATAGGCTGCATTCTAACTGAATGTAACATACTAAGTGCTTAACAAACATTTAGGTAAGAACGTTGTATGTTATAAACATAACATGCCTAATGTAATAATAATGTTAGACTTGACTTGAGAGTTTTAGTTGAGACGTTAGCATTTTAGCAAGCAAAGAAAACAACAAGCAAAGTAACAATAATAAAAATATATAATGAGCAGTTTGCAGTAAAAATAAATTATATTAATGCTGTGTAATATGTAATATTTCAATTGTATATTTATATTTAATATTTTATATTATGTACATTATACTATGTAAATTAACTGGTTTGTAAAAATTTTTTTTAAGTATATATAAGTACAGTTGCTTACCTATAATTGAAGGGATAGTTCCATCATCGTGTTATTGACACTCCACTTTTGGCAAATCTCTTTCATCTGTTTTATCTGGGACACAAAAGAAGATATTATGAACGGTTTTGTTCATGTTAACTATTTACATAGTAAATCAGCTATGAAAGTCAATTTTTAGTGTCACCTGCTTGGTTAGTGGTGAACAAATGAAGACAGAACTTTCATTTTTGGGCAAACTTTCCCTTTGACTCTTCTTTCTTGCTCCATCCATTTTTCAGCAAGCGTGTCACAGTGTTTCCTGGGATTGCAATGCATATACCTCAGCTGACAGAATAATTGGAAGTGTGCCTCCGGTGCTCGAAACTGCTACCTACATTGGCGCCTTAAAAAACAAAACCAAGCCTCTGCAATGGAAGTGTGGATCAGTCTGGGGTGAGATGGAGATCTCTGAAACCCTGTGGCCCATTAATTCGATTTGTGTCAGAAATCAGGAATGAGCTCAAGTATCACCACAGCTGCTTTCAGAGAGTGTGTGGGGAATACGGGACATCCTTTGCTCTTTACCCCGCAGCGCTGACTTCTCCTTCCCCTCTCTGTCCAAATGTTCACCTCTAAAAGGGGACATATTATGCCCCTTTTCAAAAGATAAAGTAAAAATCTGGTGTCCCCAGAATGTGTCTGTGAAGTTTCAGCTCAAAAAAAACCCTCCTGATCATTTATTATAGCTTTAAAATTTTGCCAGTATTTTGGAGTGAGCAAAAACAAGCCGTTTTTGTGCATTTCTCTTTAAATGCAAATGAGCTGCTGCTTTCTAGAAGAGGGCGGAGCCATCACATGTTATTCTGACACTTCAGAAACAACAAAACGAGTAAATCCAACACAGACAAAATGTAAGAAATGACCAGTACTGAATTAAAGCCTTACATGTTCAAACCAGACTCAGACAATTATGGAGAGGAAGAGGGTACAACTTCTAGATGCACCAGGATATTTCTGAATGGTTAGTGGATACATGAATGTAGTTGATTTGGCCTTTGAAAATAAATATTATGCTATTAGTACAATTATCTTATCTTTCCAGAAAACGTAAAACGTGACTATACAGTGCATGATAAATGTGCATTTATAATTCATGGCAAGTGTTTTCAGGATAAATTAATTAAGAGCTCAGGTCTCTGTGAATGCAGTCAGAGCCATGGCTAACATTAGCTACATACAGCTTGTTAACAAGCACATTCACAAAGGAAAATTGTGTGCCATTTGCACTAGTGGGATTTGCTTTTAAGCAGCATTTTTGAATGAAAACGCTCCTCACCTTCATATACAGCCTAATTGCCGGGACACACCAAGCCGTTAATCGACCGTTAGACTTTGTTGGTCAGCAACTATCCGGGTAGTTGGTTTGGTGTGTTCCAGATGTTTATTGTCGGGTTAACATCGAAACGCGTTGGCCCAATTCACAATGCCGAATCAGCATTGGGTCGTCGGCTGAATAGAGAAGTCTGACTGGTTATTTAGCAACAAATCAGAGTGTGAGTGTGACATAGTGAAGTGAGGTAGCAAGTAAACAAATCAAATCAAGAAGGAATACAAAGAGGCCAGCTGTAATTTCGATAAATTTCTCAAATATTTGCAAACGATATGGATGATTAGATTATCCGACATATATGCACTAGCGAATCCCTCCGTGGTGAGTGACAATTACTGTGATAATGGTACTAAACTCTTGTTTTTCTCATTTCACACTCTCGTTTCAGTTGGTGTTCGTCGGTTTGGTGTGTTCACGCTTTTTGGTCCAGTTGGAACCAGATGCGAGTCTATGCAAGGCGACAAAACAAATTTGGGTTTTGTCTGTGCTAGTCATTTAGTATCGGCTTGGTGTGTCCCAGCCCTAAAACGCATGATATGTAACCATTCACACTCACTGGGTATGAGCATTTTTTTGCTGGCATCTGTACTTGTAATCTACTGGTTGTGTAATTGTCATATAATAGGGGCTTGACGAATCGGGGAACGATACAAAATAGTCGAGAAGAACAGTCAGAGTGCGATTGTGGATGTCTGTACCTCCAATTTCATTTTAGCCCATCTATACTAAAACGGAACAGCTTTTTTCTAATTAAAAGGGGCTCCATTTTTGTGGGTCAAAGATTCTAGAGTAGCGTAGTGTACAACAGGCATAACCTTAACAAAACTGAAAACTAGAGTTAAATAAATGTAAATGACACATTAGAAATGTTGTGAAGTGACATACTTGTTTTGGATGTGAAATTAGAGTACAAAGCCTTGGTAATAACACATAATAAAATATTATTATAGGTTCCCCTTCCTACATCACTAGGGAGCAAAATCTGAAAGGCACATTTTTCCAGATGCTTGCAGACGTAGGCTTCCCACAGCAACGTTACTGGGTTTGTCCCTTTTCATGTTCTCTGGATTGGTAAAATCACCTGGGATCCGGTCATAGCACTTAAACATAGAAAGTCAGATTTTCACGAAGCGTCTTTAATCTCTCCATCTCTTCATGTAGGCCGGCTGGGAGCAATAGCTCTACATGTTTTTCCAGCGAGTGTATTTTTGTGCGTCTGCCCGTCTGAGAATTTGCTAGGGTTGGCCTGAGTCGTGGGGTGTGCGTGCATGCAGCTGTCGAGCTGGGATGCCAGTTAATGGTTTTGGGAGTCTATTAGATTCCATCGGGAACATCAGCTGTGGAGGATCCTCAGAAGAGAATCACTTGAGTGCACAGCATGAAGTTTCTCCAGTCTGCTGGATTAACTGTAAAAGTTACTTTAGGTAAATACCATCTCACAGAACATATTGAAATCACTCTGTGTTGTTAAAAAGAGGAACAAAGTAATGCTATCATGCCAAAATGTAGTGCCTGGTGTGGATCAGTAGCTGATACATGTATTATGATTGTTTGCATGTTACATTATTATAATAATATATATATATATATATATATATATACTATAAAATAAAATTAAATGGATGGATGGATGGACAGAAGGATGGAAGAATAGATAGATAGATAGATAGATAGATAGATAGATAGATAGATAGATAGATAGATAGATAGATAGATAGATAGATAGATAGATAGATTTGGATTTATTGCATAATATATATACTATAAATAAACTTAACTGCATGACAGATGGATGGATGGATGGATGGATGGATGAACAGGTGTAAATGTAAATATAATGTATATATGAAAAGGCAGACATTAATTGAATGTTTTAGATGTCTGTGTTTGTGTTTGTGTTTGTAAAAGTATTATAATGCCAAAAGAATTGTGTATTACAGTACGAAAATATAACATTTTGTGTAATAATAAATTACATGTAATATAATAATATTATTGTAATACTAGAGATACTGTTGAAAGGTTTTACACTATATAGACTATATCAATATACAAAATAAATGTTAATAAAACATTAATACAATGATATGTCAGGTATCAACTAGCTAACTTTTGGAAACAAGTCTGCAAACTTGCTCATGGCTGGGGCTGGTGGGCATGTAATGTCTCAACAGTGTATTTGTGTAATATTTTGTGTATACATTATATTAGCAGATAGATGCTGAAAGCAGGTTTTAGACAGTTCTGAGCAAAACAAAAATGCTGAGTATCAATGATTATCAATGATTTGTTGTAAGAAGTGACTCATGCAAAAGGACACTTCTAAGTGAGTCATTAAATGGAGACAGCAGAGGAGGAGAGCAAACAGCAGACCGCAGCAGTGGCTAAATGGGTAATTAAACTCTCCCACAGGTCAGAGGTCACACCATCGGCCAACAGCTGCAGCAGAGACACCGAAATGCACCCTTGATTTTAGTGTCATGATGATGATTATGGTGGTGTGTTTGTCCTGTTTCAGGCTGGACGGGTGATGCAGTGCTGGAGCTTCTGGCTGGGTCTGATTCTGGTGCCAACAGCATGTTTACTCAAAGACGTGGTGTGGAATGCGTAAGTAACCTACTGTAGCATACAGTTGTGGCCAAAAGAGAATGACACAAATATTAGTTTTCACAAAGTTTGCTGCTAAACTGCTTTTAGATCTTTGTTTCAGTTGTTTCTGTGATGTACTGAAATATCATTACAAGCACTTCATATGTTTCAAAGGCTTTTATCCACAATTACATGATATTTGTGCAAAGAGTCAGTATTTGCAGTGTTGGCCCTTCTTTTTCAGGACCTCTGCAATTCGACTGGGCATGCTCTCAATCAACTTCTGGGCCAAATCCTGACTGATAGCAACCCATTCTTTCATAATCACTTCTTGGAGTTTGTCAGAATTAGTGGGTTTTTGTTTGTCCACCCGCCTCTTGAGGATTGACCACAAATTCTCAATGGGATTAAGATCTGGGGAGTTTCCAGGCCATGGACCCAAAATTTCAACGTTTTGTTCCCCAAGCCACTTAGATATCACTTTTACCTTATGGCACGGTGCTTCATCGTGCTGGAAAATGCAGTGTTCTTCACCAAACTGTTGTTAGATTGTTGGAAGAAGTTGCTGTTGGAGGGTGTTTTGGTAACATTCTTTATTCATAGCTGTGTTTTTGAGCAAAATTGTGAGTGAGCCCACACCCTTGGATGAAAAGCAACCCCACACATGAATAGTCTCAGGATGCTTTACTGTTGGCATGACACAGGACTGATGGTAGCGCTCACCTTTTCTTCTCCGGACAAGCCTTTTTCCAGATGCCCCAAACAATCAGAAAGGGGCTTCATCGGAGAATATGACTTTGCCACAGTCTTCAGCAATCCATTCGCCATACTTTTTGCAGAAGATCAACCTGTCTCTGTTAGTTTTTTTGGAGAAAAATGGCCTTTGCTGCCCTTATTGACACCAGGCCATCTTCCAAAAGTCTTCACCTCACTGTGCGTGCAGATGCGCTCACACCTGCCTGCTGCCATTCCTGAGCAAGCTCTGCACTGGTGGCACTCCGATCCCGCAGCTAAATCTTCTTTAGGAGACGATCCTGGCGCTTGCTGGACTTTCTTGGACACCCTGAAGCCTTTTTAACAAGAATTGAACCTCTTTCCTTGATGTTCTTGATGATCCTATATATTGTTGATTTAGATGCAATCTTAGTAGCCACAATATCCTTACCTGTGAAGCCATTTTTATGCAACGCAATGAAGGCTGCACGCGTTTCTTTGCAGGTCACCATGGTTAACAATGGAAGAACAATGATTTCAAGCATCACCCTCCTTTTAACATAATGATCTCCAGCCCTGTGCTCGTCAACATTCTCACCTGAGTTAACAAGACAATTACTGAAATGATCTCAGCAGCTCCTTTAATGACAGCAATGAAATGCAGTGGAAAGTTTTTTTTCAGGATTAAGTTAATTTTCATGGCAAAGAAGGACTATGCAGATCATCTGATCACTCTTCAGAACATTCTGGAGTATATGCACACTGCTATTATAAAAACTTAAGCAGCAACTTTTCCAATTTCTATTATTTATGTAATTCTCAAAACTTTTGGCCACGACTGTACACATACAGTTGAAGTCATAATTATTAGCCCTCCTGTGATTTTTATTTTTATTTTTTCCAATGATGTTTAGCAAAGCAAGGAATTTTTCACAGTATTTCCTATAATATTTTTTTCTTCTGGAAAAAGTCTTATTTGTTTTATTTTGGCTAGAATAAAAGCATTATTTATGGCTATTTTTTAAACCATTTTAAGGTTAATATTATTAGCCCCTTTAAGCAATATTTTTTCAATTGTCTTCAGAACAAACCATCGTTATACAATGATTTGCCTTATTATCCTAACTTGACTAATTAACCTAGTTAAGCCTTTAAATTGCACTTTAAGCTGAATACCAGTATCTTGAAAAATATCTAGTAAAATATTATGTTTTGTCATCATGGCAAAGGACATAATACGGACAATTTAGTTTACCCAATTCACCTATAGCGCATGTCTTTGGACTTGTGGGGGAAACCGGAGCACCCGGAGGAAACCCACGCCAACACGGGGAGAACATGCAAACTTCACACAGAAACACCAACTGACTCAGCCGAGGCTCAAACCAGCGACCTTCTTGCTGTGAGGCGATTGTGCTACCCACTGCGCCACCGCGTCACCCTAAAAGAAATCAGTAATTATATACTTATAAACTTCTTTCCGGTAAACAGAAACTGGCTAATAATTCAGGAGGACTAATAATTCTGACTTCAACCGTATCAGCATATTTATGGAGGAAATATAGTATCATTTGGCAATATGCAATGTAATATATTGTGTCTGTGTGTAGAGGAAGACGTACAGTGAGGAAGACTCTGCTGGAGGAGGTCCAGGAGCTGGAGGCACGGGCTGTGGACCCTGGAGCAGCCGTTCTCAGAGATGCCAGCGGCCGCAGGTTAGTCTTTAAATATGCTTTGACATAAATCCACTTAACTATGAAGTCATATTTCATTTTAGGTTTAGGCAATGTATAATTTTTGTTTTTTATCAACATGTTAGATACGTTTCAAAACCTAGTGATCTGACTTGCTACGTTCACAGAAAGGCATCTACTATGACAGCATACTAACTAGATATTATATTATATTATATTATATTATATTATATTATATTATGTACAGTTCATTTTAGATTTTTTGCAGATTCGTTAAATTATAATAAATTGGGTATAATGATAAATTATACCCAAATTTTCCTCACTTGCTTTGTTTGTTTGTTTGTTGATTCGTTGTGTTATACATATAATTATGATTATTATGTTAATTACATTTATTATAGACAGCTGATTGATATTTATTTATATAAATGTAATATATTATAAACAAACATATGCTGTAGACAAAACACAGTTGTAATATTTATTCATTTATATACATAATATGATGTTATTCAGTTGAAAGATATTTATATTATTAATACAATACATATCATTGATAAAAAATATAAACTATTATAGACTTTTTTCACATGAATTGCTTGCAGTTACTGTACATTATTTGGTTGCCTTTCTCTGTAAAGGATTCATACGATGCTGTTCACAATTTAGTACCTTTTCGAAATTCTGGCCCTAAAATGCCTTCAGGTAAAGCCAAAGACTATAGATTACACAAGACATGTCACTCGTGTAGTTTTGAATGGGAAAAAGTGTAATGGTCAATATGGCGAATAAAGCCCCGCCTTCTAGTACAGGAGCCAATCAGCGATCGTTACAGACTGATGATTCTCCAGGGGAGGGGCTCGGACCAGATGTGAATTTTGTGTGATTTGAACGTTTAGAAATGAAACTAAAGAGACAGTTGTTGTTTAATTTTATTGTTGATTCCTAATATGAATTTTAATCATAAGTTTGGCAAGCAATATTGGAGAATTTTATGTTTCCCCATTCAACCCGAATGACCGAGCAGTCTTGCCTTGCCTTAAAGGGACTTTGATAAAGGTCACTAGGTTTTGGAGCTGACTGTTTGTGTTTCACATTAATTTTTGCATTTGTGAATTCATTTGTGTATGTGTGTGTTTGGTAAAGACTCTGTCTTTGTGTTGATTATGATCCTCTTAACCCCTACCTGAACACCCACAGGCCCAACACTGAGGACTCATAGACCCGTAAAGTCAAATACAGGCATGCACGCAGGTAGAAACAGTCTGCCTGAATGTGACCCTCTCAATGGATATGCAGTGACCTCTGTTTCCCTAAACCTTCCTCCCATCATCATCACCATCTCATGACTTTTCTTTCATTTTTCTCTTTTCACATTCTGTGCTATCAGACGGCCATGATTTGGTCAGGTTTGCATAGCTATAAGCACTGGGTGTGTTTAGCCTCCTACAGATTGTAGCTCTGTGCATGTGTTTGTTGTTTTCACCTGTGTTTGTAGATATTGATGTTGACTGCGTGGAGCAATAGCACAGATTTAACCGTTTTAGCACTACTGTACATATTGCATGAGGTGTACAGGCCTATATACGAGACACAAAGTTGGCAGTCTTTTTTGTAATACCTTGGAGTGTTTTGTGGTCTTTAGGCCACTAATTTATGGCTAGGGAGTTGACAGAATGGACTTCTAATCAGAGGGATGTTGGCTGTAAGCCCTGTTTGGGTTTTTAGCCCCTCGTTTCCCCCAGAGCAGAACACTTAACCTCATTTGTTTCAGTAAATATCCAGCTGTAAAAAGCATAATGGCTGTAAGTCATCCTGAACGAGTGCAGAAATCTGCTGAATGATTAAACATCAGCTTGAATTCAGCATCATTGACTCATTGAGATGAAGAGAATGCGCTATAGGCATCTAGATTTGCCGCTCTGTTTGTCTCAGCTAAATATATATGAAGATATTTTACAGAGGATAAAACAAACTAATATTATTTCTTCTCAGTTACTACGCATAAACAAAGAAATATGAGATATAAATTCACAATCCTCAGAAGAAAGCCAAATAAAACTCAAAAATAAACTCACAAAACAAAATTCAAAGTTGAAATTGCCAAACGAAAATGCAATACAAAGAAAAAAGGCCAGAACTGTAATTTACAGACTAAGAATCCTCAATTTATATCTTGTAATTCTGACTATTTTCTAAGATCTTCTAACAACTCAGAAGACTGCAAGATACAAAGCCACAATTTACTTTTATTTGTATTTTTTATGTAAATATTGATATTTCAGATATTTTAGATACAGAGTTGAGATATTAACTCGCAGTTGCAAGAGTGTAAATGTAAACTGGTCAAAATTCTGAATTACAAAGTACAAACTCAGAAATAGATGTGAACAATTCAGAGAAAAAGTTAGAATTGCAAAATACAAACGGACAAATGTAATGTAAAATGTAACAATTGCAAGATATTCCTTATAAAATGTAGTTTTTCTCAAGATTTTTTTTTCTCAGTTGCAATTAATATTTGCCATACAATTAATTTGTCATACTATTTTAACTTTATTTCTTGCAGTTTTCAGTTTATAAACTCAAATGATGGACTTGAAGTCATTGTGTAATTTAAAAAAAAAAATGGAATGTTATGGAAACAAGCTTTCATAAACTAGCCCTATCGGACAAAAGCAAGGTATTTTCCTAAGTACAAGCCAAGCCTGGACTCATACATGAGGGACAGTCTTGAGGAAAATAAGTTATTGAAAATTTGATTAATCAAAACAACTGTCTGATATTCCAAGGATTGTCCACGTTCCAAAGAAACGGCAGAGAGAAAAAGAGCTCCTGTTACCGTCGAGCCTATGCGTCATTCCATCCCTTTATTTCTTTATTTATACATTCATCATCCCCATCTTTCAACCGGTCATCTGTTTTGCAGACATAGTTTTTGTTGGCCCACGTTCTGCCATATCTCATACAGTGTTGCAGCACAGCCTAAATGAATGCCACGTCCTTCCCAATAATAACAGTGCAAACGGTCCCCTTCGTAGCACAATGGGTTTGAGCTGTAACCTTGAGAAGTTTGGCCCTCGTCCATAACAACTGCTTTTCAGATCACACTTTCTTTTATGGATGAGAGGAAGGATTGCTTTCATCTGATTTACAGGGAAACATCCTAGACTGATTGTTCTACATTGAACCTGTTTATCAAAGATGGGGTCAGACTAGTTCAGTTCCTCGTCATTTTCGAAACTGCTGGCGAAATACCACAGAATTGAAATTTGGCCATTTCATTTAACAACCAGAAACTTCTTTATTGGCTACATTAATTTCAGAATAAAGAGCTGTTGAATGCTTCTCATATTGATCGTTTTTGTTTGAGGGATTGGAAAGCTTGAGGATTTAGTGCTGTGGAAATATTCAAAGAGATGTTTTTGGATCACAGGGCTGAGTTTAATATTGTTTAGTAGTGCTTTGGGAAGCCATTTCTTAGAATTGTGCGAGTGTGTGTGTGTGTAAGTGTGTGTTCTGCTCGAATGAATGTCATTTAGAGTTTCTGATGTTCGGCAGTACAGCCACGCGGCAGGGTGTTGTAAAATTGCATGTGGTTTGACCTCTAGCTGTCACTTGTGTAGTAAATCAGCCTGTAAGTGCGATGTGATTGGTGGCGTAACCCGTGTGTCTCTGTGTGTCCAGTCTAAACGAGCGTGCCCACCTGCTGACACGGGTCTTCAGAAAAACGCCTTCCAGCGTGGGACGCTCCAACTCGGTGCAGCAGACCGTGTCACGTAAGTTAATGTTCCTCACACTTTCTTTTTACACCTCACACCCACTGACATCTGCAGAAACTGTTAAAAATACCAGATTAAGTTGGATTATGCTGATTTGTGCTTGTTTAGTAAATAGTTTAATAATGGTTAATTAATCTGTCTGCTAATAGCCACAGATAATAGCCTCGGTTTCCTGCCCAAACTATACAAAGTGAAAGAGATTTAAAAATAATTTTTAAATATTCTTCTGTCCTCTATTTAACATCTCATTGATTCAAATGATCCAGTTAACGAGTCACTGATTTAAATGATTCCATTAATAACTCATTGACTCATCAGGTCAGAGTGAGTCTCCAGTTAATGACTCGTTGATTCAAATGATCTGGTCAGAGTGAGTAATTAGTTAATGACTCGCAGATTCATGTGATCTGGTCAGAGTGAGTCTCCACTCAACAACTCACTGATTCAACTGATCTGGTCAGAGTGAGTAATTAATTAAAGACTCACCGATTCATATGATCTGGTCAGAGTGAGTCTTAACAACTCACTGATTCAAATGATCTGGTCAGAGTAACTAGTTAATGACTCACCGATTTATGTGATCTGGTCAGAGTGAGTCTCAACAACTCACTGATTCATATCATCTGGTTAGAGTGAGTCTCCAGTGAACAACTCACTGATTCAAATGATCTGGTCAGAGTGAGTAACTAGTTAATGACCCACCGATTCATGTGAACTGGTCAGAGTGAGTCTCCAGTCAACAACTCACTAATTCAAATGATTTGGTCAGAGTGGCTAGTTAATGACTCATCGATTTATGTTATCTGGTCAGAGAGAGTAATTAATTAAAGACTCACCGATTCATATGATCTGGTCAGAGTGAGTCTCAACAACTCAC
>CAIGQW010005871.1:220581-231341 GCA_903798125.1 Danio choprae
AGTCTCAACAACTCACTGATTCAAATGATCTGGTCAGAGTGAGTCTCCAGTCAACAACTCACCGATTCATATGATCTGGTCAGAGTGAGTCTCCAGTCAACAACTCACAGATTCAAATAACCTGGTCTCCAGGTAACAGTTCACTTTTAATACTAAATTACAGTACAGTACAAAAAATCAAGTAGTTTTTTTTGCTTTTACTCATATCAATATTTAATACTTTTACTGGAATAATATTTTAGCAGTGCGTCTATACTTAAACTCAAGTACTTGATTTGTATACTTCATCCACCACTGATTATTACATGCACATTAACCAAAGGCCTACAACAGCTTTTTCTTTCTCCCAACAGATGGATATGCGTTCTCACAGGAGGAGCATGGTGTGGTCTCTCAGTCACAGGTCGTCCGCTCCTACGACACCACCCGCCAGCGGCCCAGTCTGTAGCTGTGGCCCTACTGCAACAGCTGCTGGAGACTTTAACCACACACCTGTGCTGGGTGATCCCGTGCTGAGGCCTTTAAGCTGAATATAAACTGAACTGGGCACAGCTACCGCAAATACCCGGCCGAGCTACATAACACACCGCCTCCCGATGAGGCCAAAGGGAGCGGATTTACCGGAGAAAAAAAAACGCAGGGTTGGGGTGGGCGGGCATATTCACACATTGAAACGGCCAGTTGAAATGCACTACACATGAGATGAACGGACTGGCAAACGGAGCCAAGTAGCATCCAGAAGTGGAAACCAGAGACAATGGTGTCTGTATAACCATTCGCAAGTCACAAATCTGCTTCATTTGGTTCTATATGGTGTGGGTGCGTGATTGCATCTGCACACTCGTATATATCGAGAAGGATGTGCGTATGGCTTCTTTGTTGCACTCGCTCTTTAGGGGGGGCTCATGCTGTCATGCTTCTCGGTGTGTTTGCATGTGTGTGTTTTTGTTGAGTCCCAGCGTCTGCATCTCCAGAGATCGGAGTTTGGCATGTCCGTCATCACCACAGCGATGCAGGAGGGGAGGCCACTCAAAACAAACACCAAACACCCACCCACCCACATGTATACACAGATTGGAGGAATGCCCATTGCAGACCTGAGATGGGGGAGGAGTGGCTTGGAGATGCAGGAGACACACACACACGCATGCACACACATGCATGCACCGTTACCATACAGCGAGGCTGCCAAAACACACAGCGATTCCTCTGAGGCAGAACCCCCACCTTGCAGCATGGAGCTTCCCAGCTTACCACACACACACAAATACACCTTCTTCTCTGTCTCAGCTAATCTTAATGGCAGCCTCTGTATCTTAGAGCTCATGTTCCTTCTTCTGTCTCTTTCTTTCCAGATCAGCAATCTCTGTGTCTCCTTGTTCTCTTGGTCTAGTTATCCTTTCATTCGCTCTGTTTCATTCGGTGGTTGCTGTGGATCACAGCTGTGGCTTTGCTTTGTCCGCTTTCACTCAACCTGTCAGGTTTCTGGACTTATTTTGTCAAATAAACTGGACTTGTGACTCAGTGTCATTCTCTTTTTAACCTTGTTTTTGGTCTCTTTTTTTGTCTTGTTGTAGTCCTTCTTATAAAGAGAGAGAGAGTTCAGGGGGAAAAAAGAAAAATGTTTATTCATGGGTGCACTCTTCCAAAAGTGCATGACTGACTTCTGTAGAGATATTTGAAAGAATGTTCATGCTGCTCTTTATTTATACAATAAAAATATGGTAACCTCAAGGTGACCGCTCCTGAAAGTTGTATAGTTTTGGTAATATTATATATATATATAGACACAAAGCATTATGGTATTTATTTAGATTTTTAAGAGGCATTGTTTTCAATTTTCCCTATTTTATTTGTGTTTATGACAAAGTTTTTAATTAAAAATTAATAGCTTGTTTTCCATTTTTTTTGTCGAGTGCCTGAAAATACAAACATTTGAAAGTGCATGTCTCTGGAAAGATACTTGCAGCTGGAAGGGCATGCGCTGCGTAAAACATATGCTGGGTAAGTTGGCGGTTCATTCCACTGTGGCAACCCCAGATTAATAAAGGGACTAAGACAAAAAGAAAATTAATGAATGAATGTAAAATGCAAAGACAAAAATGCTACATTTTCCATTTTTAGTACAGATTATTTTAGATTAGTTTGGTTATTTGTGCTACTTGGGGAAAAAAGGAAAGAAAAGCAGTTCGTTCTTAAGGCTCTTAGACTGTTTTAAGTGTTCATTCATTTTTTCATTCATGAAAAAATTTTATCAAATATGTTTTACTCTAGCTTATATTTTTATTTTACACAATTAACATATCTCTGCATTGTGACGTCATTATTTTTAAGCATAACAGGCTCGTTGTCAAAATAATGTATAACATTCCTTACATAAATATGTATCTTTTTATTTGAGAATTAAAACACCACCCTGTTTAATAGATTAATTGCGGTTCAAGACGATTTATTGATAAAACGATTTATTGATTTGACTGATTTGGAGGTAAATGAGTCAGTTGTTCGAGACTCGATAGGGACATCGCGTCGTGGCTCGACGCCTCGACGACATCGGCCTCGTAATTTATTTGAGGCAAAAGCTAGTTTATTCTGACGAGAATTTGAATTATTCCTTCAAGTGGTAAGTACATTGTCGCAATTTCACTCACTCGACTCAAATTGACCACATTCCTGTGTTTTAAGGGATTACCAACCCTTGAATAGCAGCACATAGGCCTACGTGAGAAACAGGCTCAGCGAAAGAGATCGTTTTAAAATTACAGAGCTAAAAGATGAGCTTAGCGTGATTTAATTCACTCATAAGAGTGAAAGAAAGCCAACATTCACTAGCGGGCTTATAAATTGAGTTTGATTTGTGCTTTTCTCGGGCCTGGTTTGTTTGAAGTGCACCTCAGAGCTGAGTCACGGTTACAGGTTAGGAAATGAGCTGAGGTGGAGTGTTATTTTAAGATTAAAGACAGGAAAGTAAGGAGAGGCCGAACACATTTACAGCAAGTGTAGATCTTACCTTATTTAAACTCCGAATCATTCAATTTGCCAAAGAACATAATGTACATCAGTCTGAATCTGACAGAACATCTGTGCTCAAATTGATATATTTTGAATGGATTATGGCGACTATTATTGAAAATATTCCCATACGAGATCATTTAAATTAAGTTGCTGTTAAATTCAGGTTAAAAAAAATCATGTTTACAATTAGTGTTTTATTATATTTTTGACGTTCAGTAAGTGTTTTTACAGAGGGGGTTTTGGATGTCTTTTTAATCACTCCATTATTCAGAAAATACTGCAAAAAGGTACATATTATTTTTTCCCCTCACAATTTCTTGCATCATAAACTGTATATAATCAGGTAAATTATTCATTAGCCTAATTAAACTCTCTGTAAAACCTGCAAAATACAGATGTGAATAAAACTGAAGTTTGTATGTATGGGTTATGTTGCTAAAGTGAAGATTTATAGTTTTTTTCATTATTTCGAGAAAATAGCCTTTACAGTTGTAGCGGGATTCAAAAATTATAACAAAATAAACATAGACTGAAAAATAGACTGAAAAAATAATAATAACAGAAAAGCCCAAAATTGGCAGGTGCGTAAAACAGTGTATTTGACTGAAGTTTATCTCCCCTAAGTCTTAATGTAACTGTATGGGTGTGTGTGACCCTGTAACCTCAATCAGTCCCATAATCCTTCATTGCTAGAAAGTCCACACCCATGTCTCTGAATGTGAGCCAGTTCTGTCCAGCTCCACTGCCTCCAATATGGGGAATCCATTCCTCTGTTCCACCTCAGCGGGAACCACATGGATCCATTTCAACTCCGTCCAAAGACTCCTCAAACGTTAATCTAAGCCCTAAACGTTCCATATAACAAGTCAAAAACTTAACTAACTGCAATTATTGTGGTTTTTGTTTGTATGCTGTAGTTGCAGGCATTGTCTGCGTGGAAAATGTGACTAGCGGTGTGTGCTGTTATATGGCTAAATACTCTTTATGAAGAGAGTAAGATGTTTTAGAACTTTTAAAGTAATATTGTCACATATATTTATTTCGCAAATATTTCAAACAATACATTCTGCCACATTTGTTCATCTACACTGTATAGGTAAAACAAATCTTGCTAATTAAACATAATTCAGAACCAAAAGCGTGTTAGAAATGGGAAACAGATTAAATGTTATCTGACATTGATATAACTGTATAGATAATTGTACAAATATTGATCTGCTCCATACATATTCAGTTTCCTTACTAAAAAACTGTTTTTTTTTAAAGTTGTATTTGTCTTAAAAATAAAAATAATAATAAAAATGGACCTGAATGCATTATGAGGGTTTATAATCACATGTATTGTGAGAAAATATTTTTGTTACGTTTAAGGTGATTTAAGCAAGTGCTGTGCTATTATAAGACGGGTTTTTTTCCTTGTAGAACATGTTGTATTACATCCTTTTAACTACTCTCTTTTACACAGGTTA
Source organism: Danio choprae (assembly GCA_903798125.1). Taxonomy (NCBI): domain Eukaryota; kingdom Metazoa; phylum Chordata; class Actinopteri; order Cypriniformes; family Danionidae; genus Danio; species Danio choprae. The sequence goes on from CAIGQW010005871.1 coordinate 225,066, forward strand.
ACCGCCTATAAATGTCTTTTAAGCCGGCAGTATCAGCAGACCATTTTTGTTCATTTCAATTATATGTTGAAGCTGCGGTAACTTGTTGTCGTTCTTCCTTTACTAGTTTAAGGACTGCAACAGAGAGACCAGCAAAAAAGTCTTTTATCTTCGACTTCATTTCTTTTTACTTTGACTAAAACCAATTTTTAATACTTTTTGGAAGGAAATTAGGGATCGTGTGCTGTGTACTGTAATGATGCTGGTAATTCAGCTTTGCATCATAGGAATAAATGACACGTTCAGATATATTAAAATAGAAAACAACTATTGGAAATTGTAATGATATGTACTAGGGCTGACATTGTTTTTCTTCGATAATATTTTGCGATATGAATATAATTTCACAAAATGACCGTTTGGAAAAAAATCCTAATAAGTGCGTTTGCATAAAATATAGAAAACTTTACCAAACAAACTAAATTAAAGCACAGAACAAGGATAAAAATGAAATAAACAACGCTTTATGCTTTTTGGTGGAGTCTAATTGTATTGAAGTACAAAAATTCAGTAATCAAATGTAAAATAGGGCCTCACAGTGGCGCAGTGGGTAGCACGATCGCCTCACAGCAAGAAGGTCGCTGGTTCGAGCCTCGGCTGGGTCAGTTGGCATTTCTGTGTGGAGTTTGCATGTTCTCCCTGTGTTGGCGTGGGTTTCCTCCGGGTGCTCCGGTTTCCCCCACAAGTCCAAAGACATCCAGTATAGGTGAATTGGGTAAGCTAAATTGTCTCTAGTGTATGTGTGTGAATGAGTGTGTGTGTGGATGTTTCCCAGTGATGGGTTGCAGCTGGAAGGGCATCTGCTGCGTAAAACATATGCTGGATAAGTTGGCGGTTCACTCCACTGTGGCGACCCCAGATTAATAAAGGGATTAAGCCGAAATGAAAATGAATGAGTGAAATGTAAAATAACATGCCTTGTATTAAATAATTCAACACACAATTAATCTTCGTTAAAGTGGCAAATTTTATAATTTCTTGTGCTCAAATGGTTTCAATTAATGTGAAATCTTACAGTCACGGGCCTTAAAAAAACATCCAAATAAAATTCTTGACTCCACATAAAAAAAAAACTTGACTCCACATAAAAACTGTGGTTCTTGCATGTGTAATTATAATCCCAACTTGAAATGAAGGTTTCTGCGACGTGACCATTGCTGATTTGCATATCGCAATATTTTCGATGCTGAAACGATATATCGGGCAGCCCTAATATGTACTTCTTTTACTTTATTTTTCAAATAAATGTATCCTCGGTGAGCAGGACCCCAAACTTTTGAACAGTAGTGTATATAAAATAATTCAAAGCTGTTCAATCAACCCAAGGCTAATGGCTTCACAAAGGGTTCCAACATCTTGTATATTTAAAAGAAATACGAACACATGTATAAGGGCTTTATGACTAAATGTCTTTCTGTATATGCAAACACTTAGCATGGAAACTATGCAAAGATTGATGCGTGCAGGCGGTGGTCTCGGTTTCATCATGAGTGTTGAGAGTGATGAAAGTCCATGTGTAACCGGAGCGCTCAGGTTTAATTTAGCCATGGCAGTGGTGCAAACATGTCTTCATTTGAGACGCCACACAGACCGCTGACAGCAGCACTCAGCATCTCTTACAAACAACCCAGTGACACTTCACAGTCTCCCAAAATATTTATTATTATTCATATATTTCATGTAAAAGACCCTGCTCTCAGAGAGAAAGGCACATTCGACAGCAAATACTCATTCAGTTTCACAAACACAGAGAAACAGGTCTGATGTGTGCGTAAAGTCACCCATATGCAATTAAGTAGCAATACATTTTTTGCTACTTTTCATGGAGAAGCTTGGTTTATTATGACATTTTTCCAAACTTGCATGACTTTGCTTTGTCTGTGGAACACAAAAAATACATATATTTTTATGTCTGTACAATCTCTGACTTTTAAAGGCTTATTATAGCTTACTAAAACTAAAAACCATCAAATTGTAATCTTGTTACTTACATTAAAATAAACATTGACTGATATAAACATATTTTTATTTCAGCCAGTAAATTGATAAAATGAAAAAAAAATAAAGTGTTATAATATTAATAAATTGTTGTAATAGTTTCAGTTTATAGTCATTTTTATAGTTTCATGAAAACTAAAATGTAAATTGATAAAAACTAGACATTTAAAAATATATATGTATATTCCACTTATATTTATAAAAAATATTGAACACTTTACATAATAACATAATAAAATGGAATTAATTATAATTATTAATATACATGCTAATATAACACTTTAGTTTTAGTTATTTTATTTGAGGTATTTTGGTATTATTCATACTGTAATGATGTACTATTATAATATTTATTAATTGTTTTAATTAATATTTATAAATAATTTTTTAAGTGTTATATTATGTTTTTATTTTTAGTTTGCCTTATGTAGTTGTCATTTTTAATATTTTCTATGTCTATTTACCTTTCATTTCTTCAGTTTTACCATTCGATTTAACATCGGTTGTTTTGTTGTATTTGAAGTTATTATAGTTTTTTTTTTATTTTTATTTTTTAGATTTTTTCAGATATTTGACTTTTTATATTTCTATTTAGTGTTCATTTAATTGTTGTAACATGTGTTGTGCTATGTATTTTCATTGAAGTTTTTATTTTTTTTATTTTTCAGTTTTATTTTTGGTTTTCATCACAAATTTTGTTCATCAGTTTTTAATAGTTTTAGTTCTTGAAAATAAAAAAATAAAGGATTTTGCTGCGTGTTCAAACTACTTATTTAAAATGATCTGAAATTACACAATTCTTGAGATTTTTTTAGGAGAACTTTGTTCAATCCACTTAAATTTGTTAAGTTAACTTAATTGACTTGTGTTGGGGCAACATGAATAAATTGTGTGGAACCCTGCTTTTTTTTACAGTGAAGTCAACAGTAAAAACACTGACTTTTACTGTATAGACAAAAACTCGACACTTTCAAAACATCTTTTGTGTCCCACAGATGAAAGAAAGTCACAGGTTTGAATTTTTAATTTGTAGCAAAACAACCTTTTAACTTCCAGAAGTCAAATCAGGCTGTTTATTTTAAATCTGCCGACCACTAATTTGATTGTAATTGTTCTGCCAGCTTCTAAGTTTAAGAAGTTCAGAGGGGCGACGGCCTTTCGCTGAAGGAGTCTGGAACTTTTCTTTCCACGCTAAACTGCCACCATTGAGCGTGCTGAAAGAAACCCACTCCAAATGAAATGCCCTGGAACCCTTTTGCTACTCCTCGAGTGTACCTTATGCTAACAGAGGGGAGGAAAAGTGGCACACAAACACAGTCCTTTCACAAGGCAGAGACTTAGTGAAGGGTAACAGTTTGGCAGACGGTTTTTACTGCGTAATTGACTCTGGTGCTTTCAGAAGACCGCTGATCTCAGCGACACACACCTTTGCACATCGCTTTCCCAAACACAGGGACTATATTTTTGTATATTTTGTGTTCCGTTCCTTGGCAATGCAAAAGCGGCTTCGGTTGCGTAGAATGTACATGTGTGTGTATGTGAAAATGTGAGTGTGTTGCAGTAGGTGGAGCGTCACAGTCTGTGTCCTGTGTTCACTTCATTAGAGTTTAAGCATCCAACAGGGAGCCAGGACTGTTTTTCACATTACAGCACCTGCGTTTCCCATTACATACAACATATAGTGCACTACACACACACACACACACACACACACACACACACATTCACATACAGCATCTCATAAAGCAACACATCTATACAGTCACGCATACAGCACACATGCACGGTTATACAAGACACAAATATACATCGCATATGTACACGTACACGCTCCTTTAAGCACTGAAGGCACTGAACACACATTTTTTTTTAAAGTCACCATGAAATCAAAGTTGAGCATTCTTATAGTTTAAGGAATATGCCACTGTAGGTGATTTACCTTTGCACTTTTTTTTATTCATGTGTCAAAAGAAATAACTTTTCTTGAGCGACATCTTTTCTGTTGATGTTCTTATCGGGGCGGGGCAACCTGTCAATCACATGAGATCGTCCAATAGCAAACCACAACCATCCAATCAGTTCCCAAAGAACAAAATTAAGCCCTGTCCAACATTTCCTCTTGTTTAGGGAGCCATTTAAAAAAACAAAGGGGATTTCCATGATTTCCATGAACTTCCATTTCAGGTCAACTTTAAATGTTCTTTACATCACACACAAAAAAAACATGTTATAATAAGCACCAGTATGAGTCTCATTTATGTGGCACAAACCAACAACCAGGCATGACTCATTTTTGGGCCCTGAACTGATCTTTTGTGTGTTCCTCTTGTAATTTAAATTCATACATGTCTCCTACAATGGTCCTATTGGTTTTCACATGGTAATCGGAGGGTGTTTGTGATCCCCGGTTATACTTGCCACACTAGCCACACTGGTTGGTGGAGGGAATGGAGACTGTAACGGCCGGTAGCCTGCTTGAGTAGGGTCTAAAAAGGCAGCAGCCGGAGCAACTGGGTGGGCGAAACTGATGTACTGAGGATGCAGGAACTGGCCTTGATGAGGAAGAATTTGAGTGGCCTGCTGACAATTTAGTACCGAGAAGTTGGTGGGCATGTTTACATAGACGCTGGCATCTGGCGGAAGGCAACATGAAGCCTGGGCTCGCAGCAGAGGAGCTGGAGCGGGACGGGGAGCAGCAGGAGGAGCTGAAGAGCTGGAGGAAGTGGCTGTGCTGGACTGGCGGGATGACGAGCCTCGAGAGGTGCCAGTGCTGGCCATCATGGGAATCGTCTCCAGGACGCGGGCACTGCTGGACCCTCCTCCTGAACCGCCACCTGATGTAGGCTCCTGTTTGGGACGCAGACAGCGGCAACAGCATACAGCAACAACAGAGCCCACTAGAACGAACGCCACAAAGACCGAGCCGACGATCAGAAAGGGCACGTAGATGGGTACTGCAGAGGGAAAGCAGAAAAGAAAATGGAGTTTTGTTAATTTATCACATAAATAAATTGTATGTTTCATAAGAATATGTTTGCCTGAGTACTACCATGTTGTTTTCTCCTAATAACATGAGGACTTGTCAGTTCAAACACATTTCTACCGCTTGTATTTAGATTTTGTCTTATTTCATCATGCGCTACATCACTTTCACAGGAGTGATTAGTGCAATACATACATAAAAGAGTTAAACAGTTAGTTTAACCCCTAGAGTTAAACAGTTGGGTTTTAACACGATTTTGAATCCATTCAGCTGATCTCCAGGTCTGCTGGGAGCTTAGCTTAGCATAAGTCATTGAGTTGGATTATTAGCGTCTCACTCAAAAATGTCAAAAAATCAATCATTTTCCTATTTTAAGGGTCTTCTGCGGTTATATCTTGTACTAAGGCTGATGGGAATTTTTTTTAGGCTGATATGGCTCTAAACTATACTCTCGTTCTGCTGTAATAATCAACGAACTTTGCTGTTGTACCCAGGGTGCAGCAGGCGCAATGATATTATGATATATTTTCAGGTGCTGCATAAAACAATTTTTGGAAATTTTGTTCCCGACAAACCTGAAGAATGGCTGAAGGGATTCCAAAATGGTGAAACTCAACTATTTAACTTTGGGGACTTGTAAAATTAGCCTATTGCAAAAAAAAAAGAAGAAGAAAAAAGTGGAGTATTCCTTTAATACTGAACAAACCCAAGTACGCAGCTTATGAGACAAAGTAAGCAAGCAAGTGAAAAGAATGTGGATGGACTCCTATTTTAACTGTAATTTGAGTGTTTTGGTTCAATGCAGTGTAGTATGAATACCTTGTTTTTGTGAGCTTTCTCACAACACTTCCCATAACGTTCACATGTTTGCTTAGTAGGCAGAATGTTTTACACATTTCACCACATTAGTTTACTCTACAAAATAATCTGGACTCTAATGCACTTTCCACTTCCTCTGGAAGTGGATTAAAGTAGACAAGCTCAAAATGTTTAGACCCTGTTTACACCTGTATTTAGAAGCCTCCATATGTGAACAGATTGACAAAAACAGCAGTTTTAAATTGGATCCTAAATAGTAAGTTTTAGGTGCTTTGTGATTGTTTTTTTAAAAGATCCTGTTCTTATGTCATTTTAAATAGTGATTGTTGTTTTGTACAGGTACATTTGTAATGACTGTTTTGTGTGTGTGTGTGTGTGTGTGTGTGTGTGTGTGTGTGTGTGTGTGTGTGTGTGTGTGTGTGTGTGTGTGTGTGTGT
>CAIGQW010005871.1:231351-248370 GCA_903798125.1 Danio choprae
TGTGTGTGTGTGTGTGTGTGTGTGTGTGTGTGTGTGTGTGTGTGTGTTTTATCACATTTGTGATCATTAGTCACAGTCTAGAGCGACTAGGAGGTTGTTTGCTCAAAATCTACCCAAATATAGCTTGGCTCCCTGCTTCAGTGTAAATCTTTGGGATTTTTCTGTGCCCACTTTATCATCAGGTGAAAATCAGGTCAGTTAGAAAAGTAATCTCTTCACCAAACAAGCTGCAAGATGTCAGGTATCATTCATAAAGTTTAATACCTTGTTTTTTTTTATGTGTTGCATGTAATACAACCTTCATGATGTATTTAGGCCATCCAGCTGTATTCACTGCCAGGGATATTAGAAAGTATAAAGTTACAGTATGTATCAGGCCTCCCTAATGACAAAAATAGAGAAAAGTGCTGGGTAGCAGGATTGGGGGAGTTTTGTTTGTGTATAGCCCTTGAGCAATGTTTTTCTTCTTTTAAGAAAGCATGTATCCTTTTCAAACTCCAGTAGCATCTGAAGCAATTGTACTTCCACTGCCACAAGCAAGACTAGGATATCAGTAGTGCGCTTGAGCTTAATGCAACTTTTACACCCTTAAAATGAAGAATACTTTTGGCAGCCTGAAGCAATGCAGAAACGCGTTGACGTATTATACAATGCTGAATGCGTGTGCGTGACTTTAAATAAGAGAACAGAACGCTCACATGTTTTTACCCCGCTCACAGATGGGTAACCTGGCGGCCCACGTGAGATGAAGGGATTTGGAAAATGAAAGACGAGATGTTGCACCATTGACTTGTCCCTAGGGGTCCGGGGCCCCTCATTAACACTTATTAAGACAGTTTTGATCTGCTCTAATCTCCTGCAACCAGCGGTGACCTCACTGCCCTTGCTGCCTGACCGTGTGCTCGCTTTTTCAGACAGGTAACTCTGCATTAAAAGCAACCTTTATAGCTTCGTTAGACATCTGATTGGCCGGAGGAGGCTTTCCGCATTCACTTTGTTGTATCTGGTCAGGATCTCTCACCCTGTATAATTGAGCTGAATCAAATCATGTGTAATAGCCATACAAACTGGCTTTTGATTTTATTATAGGTGCACTTACAGAGCCGTATCCTGAAAACACAGCCTCTGTTCAGCGATTTATTATAACAATATTAAATCAAGGACATGATTGCTTCGCAGAGTGACAGGGGAGTCATTTTCACAGGAGCTCTTTTGTGCTTTGGTGGTTATTACTATAACAGTGGAATTTCTGAGTAAATGACCTGAATTTTGGCAAGCTTGGAGTTTGCGTGCATGTTTTCAAAATCAGTGCGTTTTTGGCAGTTGAAACACCCTTTTTTTCACCCTGTTCGCAGTACAAACGTGTGTGGAAAAACAATAGAGAATCTGTTTTACTACGGGTTATTTTTGATAGATTTATTGCTCCTGGGTGACATTACACTTTTTATATTTCTAAGTGTCATATGTGACGGAAGGTGACACCATTTTTCAATAGCTTTAATAGTTGAATCATGTAGAATATATAGTTTTATGTATCCTTCAGGGTGTTCTGTTCACACTTGGCAGGTTTGGTTTGATTAAAATGAACTTTGGTGGGATTGCTCTGTTAGTGCAGTTCATTTGATTATTGTAATGACACTGGACAATTATTGTTTGTGCTTATCGGCAGCGTGACATTTTTCACTATTGATGCCCAAGCGATTTTTACTGACATTGAACCAAGTGGACATAGAAAATCTCTCCCTAACATTAGATGGTGCTAAACAGAAATACCTCGGTCCTTTTCTGTTTAACCTTCTCCATTACAGTAAACTTTAGGGAAACATTTACAAGCCATGAAAGGACATTAAAGTCGCCATGAAATCAAAATGTACTCTTCTTATTTGTATATGTATATAGTAGTTCTTGTTATAAACAATGTATCTATGCCTTTCATTATTTTGTAAAAAATAATTTGCACACGAAGCGACTTTTCTTCACTTTCTGGTCACATGGATTTCCTTTATGGCGGGGCTATCAGTGAGTGCATGTCCCGTTTCTGCTCTGAATTTGTCCATTTGTCAGTCTTCCTTCATTTTGTTAAGAAACGTCCATCTTTAAGCAATCCATTTGCTTCTCAAATTCATGCTCTGCCCTCCTTTTTTTTTCTAATTTCAGGACCGTATGAAATCATGTAAAGTACGTCATGATAGCAGAAAAAAGGACAATCTCAACTTCCATTTAATGGCGACTTTAAGTGAAATGAAACTCACAATTGAATCCTATTTTATTTGCAATTTGCGTACTCAGTGTGACAGTTCATGCTTGTTACTTTTTCTGTAACTTCAGCAGCTGAACCGAAGCACTTATTGGTTGGCTATCTTGCATGTGGATGTGCATGCTCACATTAGCGCCATTTGTTTAGTCACGAGGCATTAAATGTCGGCAATAATCACAAGCCTTAAGTATGAATGCTGCCAACTGTAATCTTGGCGCACACAAAATAAGTTCACTGGCCAGTGAAATATGGGTTTTAGTCCACTTTAAAATAAACTGTAGTGCTGTTTGGCTGAAAAATGAATTCAACACAGACTAAAGTGTTTTTTTTGTATTTTGATGTTCAGTCTTACCAATCACACTGTCATTTTTAACTAAACCAAGACTAAATGTATCATTTTCTTTTTGAGTTCAGACCAAATGAACCGAGAGGACTGAACTGGAAGTGTGAACATGCTGTTTAATCCAACGCATTAGACTGAAAAACCTACTGTATTTCTATTGTATGCGAATAAAGAATGTTATTAATGGATTTAGTCAATGTAACACTGAAGTTCACTGCCGATCCTGAATGACAGCAAGGCCCCCTCTCATGTCCTTAAAAGGTTTGGGGCCCCTTAACATGAATTCACACCTGTTGCATTATTGTCCAAATGGAGTCAAGTCTTCAACCGACAGACAGGCTCTGTCAAAGCTCATGCCCACATGCTGCAGCAGACCACCATTTCCATTTGCTTTTTTAGATATGCATCATTAGAAGTGTCTGAAAAACCTTTTATATATTAAAAAAATCTTGTCAGCCATATTTAGAACAAGAATAATTTGATGCCACTTTAATTGAATGATACTTTTTAAGTCTAAATTTTGCAACTTTGCTTTAAATGGACTTTAAATGGACATTTGTCAGCAAGATGTTTTAATCATTTATAATAAAATTATGATTTAATAAATCTTTATTTATAATAAGAGCAGGTCAGTATAAGTATGGTTTCATTTTTACCTAAATAAGTAACTGCATGTTAGACTGAATGACCATACTCATACTTATACATTTTATTTATTACAAATCTTATTTAATTTGCAATTAAAATGTTTGTTGCCACATTCATTTAAACCGTTTTACTTTTCCATTATTGTTAATAGCAGATTTTATTGTGACAACTTACCCCATAGACAGCATTTTTGTAAAATAACCTTTAGGCTTAATAACAGTTTAATAATCTGATATATTTTTTTAAAGTTGTTTAAGTGTGCGCCTATTAGAAACTGAAATATTAAACCTGCTCTTAGGAAATATTTACTGACTGGAATAAGAATTGTGACTGCTTGCTCCAGTGTTCCCACATTTCTTCCAGTTCAGCTGAAGAGACTCCAGTAGAATTAAAGGTTTTTGAACTTGCACAAAGGCAGAGGAAATGATGCAGTATTGAGGCTTATTTTATGAACAAGGCTGTCAGCACATCACAACGAGAATCCGGTCAAGTCTAAACTTGATCTTCGTGGGTAACCGGACGACTGGAGTTTGCGCGCACTAATTTCTGGCGGAGCGCGTGCTTTACTGTGCTTGGACAAACAGCAGCTATTTATATCTGTGCCCGGTACAATTTGCCATTTGTCAGTGAGTGGATGGTTGGGTGCCAATTTGGATGCTAATTTAACTGCAGCTGTCAAAACCTGGATAGCAATGACATTTAACCCTTATACTTGGGGATGAGAATCACTAGAAACTGAATGATTCTGTGTGGTTCAGATTTCAATGATTCCAGTCACTGATTTTTTCAGTACTTTTAAAGAAGCCAGAAATATAAATATGAAATATAACCTATATGCAATTCCAAAAATTGTATGCCACGAACACAGTAAATAACAGTATAACTATAAATGTATTCATCAAATAATTTAATTTAGCACAAATAAAAGACCACTTTATAAAAACACCTACATTGTACATCTATATTCTTTACCCATACAAAATGATAATTCAGTTAAATCAGTTAGTAACTACTCCAAATGATTCATAGGGATTCACAAAATGAATCTGTTCAAAAGAGTCATTCATAAACAAGAAGTGATTTTCATTTCTCAGTGATGAGTAAAAGTATTTATTGTAGATAAAAGAACATTAATCAGTAGCCACTGACTTCCATAGTAGGAAAAAATACACTAAGGGTGTAAATAGCTGCTGGTTTCTAACATTCTTCAAAACGTTTTCTTTTTTGTGTTTTTTAATAGGAAAAAATACACTATAAATGTAAATAGCTACTGGTTTCCAACACTCTTCAAAATATCTTCTTTTGTGTTTTTTAACAGAACAGGTTTGGAGGAAACGAGGGGTGAGAGAATTTTTATTTATTTATTATTATTATTGGGTTAACCAATGGGCTTACTTGAAGGAATCTTGTACCCAAAAGGTCTGAAGGAAATAAAATACTGTCAAATTGACACTTATTCTGAAATATCCTATACTTATTGCAATAAAACCCATAATTATGCATAATAACATTACTAAATAAGTGGTTTATTTTGGGTTGGAAATGAAGAGATTATCAGCTTGCTGTTTAGACAGTGAAACCTGATTAATTTATTAACTACTCCAAATGATTAAAAGGAGATTCAGTAAAAATGATTCTGTTCCCTAAAATAATTCGTTCAGTAAGAACTGAATGTAAATGAGAAGCTTAAAGTGATCCATGAAAATAAACAGCCACACAACAAGAAACTTAAGCGTTTTTGTAACCTACTTTGGGCACTAGCTTAACCCAGCTTTTTCATTTAGCGGAGCATTTATGTACAATGCCTGAGGGAAGCAAGGCCGATTTAATTGAGCTGATATGCACTTATTTATTGAAACAAACTCATAATTTGCATATTTAACTATACCCAATAAGTGGTTCATTTCAAATTGGAAATGAGGAAATGATCAACTTGCTGCTTGGCCAGTGAGTCCTTATTAGTTTAGGTTCATGAAAAGACCCTGTTCATTATTTGTTTTGGGTTTTTTTTATACCACATCAATTATTTTTTAAATATACAAACTATCACAACATATAAGGGAATACTCAGATTTAAGAGGGTCAATATTTACTTGCCATTTAATACTAATTATTGCAATAAAACATATAATTTTTTTTTTTCTGTACACCCACACAGTATATGGTTCATTTCGAGTCAGAGATAACAGAACTGTCATTGTCAAAATAGACTAGCTGGTCAGTCAGTGAGTCCAACTATCTCAGTAACCACTAAATTAATTCAGAAGTGATTCACAAAAAGAGCTGAAATTGATGCATGTAGATAAACAGCCCAACAACACTAAACTTGGGAGATTTTGTAGCCTAATTTGGGCATGAAGCCTAACCCAACTTCAGAATTTAGCAGAACTTTCAACACAATGATGAAGGGAAATGATGCAGATTTGAATGGATTGACATTTGAGAGCTCGGCTAGTAGGCCCTCTTGTTGTAAAAAATAAAAAAATGACTACTTATTGCAACAAATCCAAAATTTGCATTTTTTTAAACGACTCAGAAAAGTGTCCACTTCTAGTCGAAAAATAATGAAATGATCAACTCGTTTTCAGTCATTGAGTCGATTAATTTAACTCCTCACTGATTCTAAAGTGAATCACTAAAAGAGTCTTTTCATAAGAATCATTTGTTCAAGAACAGGCCTAATGGAATCTAAAGAATCTTAAATCGATTCTTGTAAACAAACAGACAAACAAAATTACCCTTATGCGGTTTTGTAACCTCATTTAGACGAAATTCAACCCAACTTTCTTTTCAGTTTTTCTTTTTCTTTACAAAATGCCTGAGGCAAACAAGTGGGTCGATATATGTTACACACTGCTGCTGCTCTACAAGTTATTGAATTAAACCATTTAAACTTAACCGCTGTACAATTCGATTACACAGTAATTGCCTAATTTGTTTCAGACAGAGGAAGTAGCTCTAGCAGAAAACAACGCAGACTCCAGCTTAGCTTACCTGCCCCAGAATTTTTGTCGTCCTTGTTGCCAGTGTTGGTGTCTTGTGTCTGCTTGTCGTTATCACATGTGCCCTGGTCCAGACGAGCTTCTGTGCTGGAGCAGCAGTATCTGAGCTCGCATTTCCCGCAGCAGATGATGGCATCGGCGCTGTCGAAGCGCTCAGGGCACTGAAAGCCGTCTCTCCACGCGCCCTGGGCATCATGCCACCCGTGACAATACTCTCCGCTCGCCTTCACGTTAATGACGGTAAAAAGTGTCAACACCACCGTGACGGCCATCGGGAATCCCGTGCATCCCCGCATCCTGTCACAAACCACTAAAATACCTCAGGTTTTGGTCTAGACCAGATAAGTTAATGACTCGGTAAATAAATCTAATAAAACGAGGAGACGCTATAAAAAGGAACCCAACTAACAACTTTGGCAATGTCATTGGGCAGAGAAATTCCGAGGATAATTCAATAGATCCAGTAGAATGGCTCCAGACAAGTATCCACTGTTTATCCCAGCCGTCACAAGACTTCCAGTAGCTTTGTTTGAGATTGACAAATGTGAAAACGCATATAAGCCATACGGGATGAGTTTTCGAGCACATAAAGCATGAATTCAGAATATTCCATATTCCTGTGAGAAACTTTGCATCCTCATGTCGCCGCTGCTCAAATGTCTTCCCTTGAGATATACTGAACAACAAACACTGACTTCACTTGTAATCCACACGCTCGTTTCCTCTCGTTTTTACAAACCAGTCAAGGAAGTTTTTCCACATTAATCCATATCATGCGACTTTCTGTAGAAGTTTTTGGGAGGTTCGGCTCATTAATATTCAAGAGAGCACTCAACTGCAACAACTCATTTCCAGAAGAGTGCGCGAAGTCAGCTGTCAACATCTCAAGCAGGACCGGCAGTGCACATTTGGCATTGATAGACTGAGAATGACCCACTGACAACTCTTCTTCATCCAGGGGGTAGTGGAAGCCCACCCGTCAGGCGGCGCATGCGCAGTGTTGTGTCTAGGAGCTCGACTTTTTGCCTCTCCGCCTGTTGCGCAGTGCAAACAAGTGTCATTGTATGTTGGCGGGGGCCCCTGGGCGTTTGAGGAGCGGCTTCTGTGCGATGGGTGTTTAGCGGTGCCCGTGGGGATCTGGCTGAGCACAAAAGAGACGGAAACGCCGCATTGTAATGCATTTAGCTTGCCGGTTGCTCACATCCATTAGAGCCTTCAATTAGGGCTTAAAGATCCGCTTGTGAATAAAAGGCCACTATCAACAGCAAACAGACAGAAAAGTCACATTTCAATAAATAAATTGATAAATAAATAAAGTATATAGCCTAGCTATAATTTAACATAGTAGGCCTATAGCATAAACTAGGATAAGAACATGTAAAATAAACATGCTACGCTCAAAATAACATAGGTCTATATAATAAATATGTTATAGCTTCTGAACAGGCCACTATCAACCAAATAAAAATTAATCTTTGTTAAGGTTCTGTACAGTAATCAAACTAAGTTGAATAAAAACTATAAACAGCAAACAGACATAAGGAAGTTTTACTCATTTAAATAATACTAATAGTAGGCATAGATAATGTAGCCTATAATGAAAAACTATTACACATTAAAATATACAATATGCTTATATCGGCAACATCGAAGATGTATATCAACATTAAACGAAAATAACAAAAAGCTTTATTTTATTAATGTAACTATCCTACGTTCTCGGCAACTGTTCAACGATAAACTAAAACGTCATCAAATAAATGATAGAAAATAACAAAGATTGCAGTAATATTCAAGGTCACTTATAAAATAAAAAAACAAATGTTGTTCAAAGTGTGATGAGTGTATTTTCGATTATACACAAGACTGCTGAAGAGCGCATGGTTGGAAATCTTGCAGAAATAGGTAAAAATCTGACGTAGTGAAGTCATTGGAAAGGACCATAGGAAAGGACGTAACTTATAGGTCAACAGCGCTCTCTGGTGGATTAATGCGAAATGATGTGGTTTTCTATTGTTTGTTGAACAAGTATTTAAAAAAAATAAAAAGACAATTTAGCAAAATTATATTTAGCATATTTCCAAATGTACAAAATATTCCGAACAAATTTAGAATCGAGAATCAACTTTAACCAACATTGCCACCAAACTTGAGGGCTTTTATTTTGAACTCCAGTCCATTGTAGCGGTGCTTTTAAATTCGTCCAGATCAACGCTTCCTCAATCCTCCTGTTACTAACAGCACCAACAAAAACAAACGGTAAAGTCTCAGTGTATTGTTTTTCAATATAAGAATATATAAAATAAGAATATATATTTTATCAGGACAGTCTGTTTTTGTCAGTCATTGCTAAAAACACGATTAGCTAACAGTTAACTTAGCCATGCTGAGCTTAAACAATGCAAGTTAACGTTACCTTTTTATAATCTATAGTTTTTGGCGTGATTTTAACAGTTAACATTTACAAGTCAAGTAAAGTAAATCAACTATTACAAGAAATTACGGTGGTTACTTTATAGCGGAACATGTTTTTGGCACACTGATTACTAATTGTTTAACTACAGTTTTACTAAAACTACCCTTTACTACTATGGGGAAATGTTAGAAATCCATGGTGAATTTGTGGTTACTATAGTATTAAAAAACTGAGGCTGACTTGTATCGTAAAAATATATTGATTGACATGATTTTCAGCGTTCTGCACATAAAGCTATTCATCTTTAGATGCAAAGTTAGATAAGAATGTTGTATGTTTTGTATATTATTGTATTGTCTTTCTATAGGTGATACCCCTTTCTGTTACTGAGATGTCTTTAGTGCGAATAAACCGTCCTTTCTATTGTGCTGGTAAAAGACCCGTACGAACCAGAAAAGTGTCTGCACCCAAGAAAGAATGGGTGGTAAGTAAAGAATGTTATAAACTGTGTACATTAAATTCATTTCTGCAAGTAGTGCCTCATCATTTCTGTTTTATTTTTTTTAGAGCACAGTCAATGATCTTTCAGTGCACAAAGCCACGCCAGAGGAGCTGGTAAGACATTTACAGTGAAAGCATTTAATTTTTTTATGCATTTGCCAATAGTGTATTTTTAGCCTGATATTGATCTGCTTTCAGGCTCGACGTCATGAGATGCACAGGTCTCAGAACAGAGTCGTGGCACAGTGGGAGTTAAAAGAAAAGGCTCTAACACGCAGACGGAGGAAGAACCAGCCCCTGAGCCCTCCAGGACTTGATAGAGCCAGACGAGACATCATCAGAGAGGTGCGTATGAATTGCTTATGCCCTACAAAATTAGGCTTGTTATAACTATAGCTGGGAGGAAAGTACTTTGTATTAACTATAAAAACTACTTTATCATAATTGATCCACAGGAGGCCAGGAAATGTTCAGAGAAAATGCACCAAAGATGAATTCAGAGGAATTGAGCAACATATTATTTATTGAATAAATTGGATTAATTGGAAAAAAAACAACTTTTTAAAGAAAGTTATTATTAAAGAAACAATCAAGTAAATAAAACTAGGCTTACAGTTATGAAAGAATTAATACAATTAGTTATTTAATAAGAATCAAATAAATAATCCAAAATTTGATTTTAATAAATAAAAGTTTAATTTTAAAATATAAAATTTAAATTAAAAAATATAAAAGATAAATAATCAATATGTACAAAAATATATATCTTAAGTTAATAAAACATGCTTTCCAGATAATAACGTGGAACAGATTGGCTTTATTTGCTAATTTAAACCTTAATTTTATGTGAGAAAACATTCAGCTTTTGTACATATCATATGTTGCTTTTTATTGTATGGCATTTTGTGTTTCACCACATGCGAGAAAAACTACATAGCTTTGATTATAAAACTAAGCAGAATTTAAGACACAGTATACATTTTATGCAAGTAGTCTGCTGTACAGTTGTAGACATGAATTAATGTAATGTAAATGAATAATCTTTCTTTTCGGCCATATAAATATAAACATTTTCACCAAATATATTTTATATACAAAAATATTTTGGCTCAGTTTGAAATAAAATAGTTTAAGGTTCATATTTTACACAATACAAGCCAGAAAAGCCATTACACAATTTTTTTTTAATTACATTGTTCTTGTCAAAAATACACATTATCTGACTATTATTTAATATGTAAGGTTTTAAAGGATCCGGACAGTCTCTTACTAACATCATCTGTTTGTTCAGGTGTTTTCAGATCACTGTCAGTTGCAAGATGTCATTGCGCGATCAGACAGAGCTTTGGCTGTAGTGAAAGACCTTTTTGGCGATGCACCTCGTAGACGCACAGGTAGTCAATTATTGTGTAGTAGAAATTAATATGGTAAAATGGTATTATGTACATGTGCACGCTCATAAGTTAAGAGTGTGTTATAGGATTCCCCAGCATTACTGTGGCACCTGACTGTGACTCTGACTGTGAGCTTCCTGTTCATCAAAAACCTGATCCTCCAACACAATTGTCATTGCTCAGCCAGTCTATGATGGATCAGCAGGTATGGCTGCACTAGCACCATCTACATTTTTCACTCCATAATAAATTCTCAAATAATGAAACCTACTTTGTAGGCACTAAATGAGTTGGAGGAGCATGAAGAAGAATGTGATGAAGTCCAGGATGCTTCTGTGCACCTCAGATCTGTGATGCACAGGTTTGAAAGACTCTTAATTTCTTCTCTGCACACAATTTGTAATAAATTTTGATGGTGTCATTTTAACATGCTTGTCTTCAGGAAAAGAAATAAATGTAGGCCAAAGTCCTTTCCAAGGGGCTCAGATAATCCTGAGCAAGATCTACCCCAGAAATCATGCACTACAGGAGTCAGAGAAGACCACGCAGGTAAATGAAGACATTATGAAGACAATGAGCGTATTTATCTCAATGCAAGTTAAACAGGAAGTCAAAATTATTTCTTGTTTTTTATTTTCTTATTTCTTTTCTAGCCCTCAATGCCACAGTAGCTGTAGAGGAGGTAAAGTTCAGACAGACTGGTGTTAACCAGTCTACCTCATTTGTCAACCAGATTCAAAACCCGGAGCCTGCTTCCTCTCAACATGGTAACTAGGTTTTTTAATTTAAGAAATTAATCATTTTATTGAGCCTATTCCACCCCTGCTAAAACTAAAAGATATGCGAGAAAGGTCCCAAGGTAAAATTACACATTTTAAATTAAAAATAAATAAATAAAAAATATATGTAGAAAAAAAGAGAAAAATACAAAATAATAAATTTATAAGTACAAAGGTTGGGAAGGAGAAAATTATATCTTTTCAAAATCATCCTCCAGTTTTTGTGTATCATTCAAACTAATAATACATTGTTATTGCTTTTCAAAAAAAAAAAGAATTTCCCATTTGTCCTGTATGTTATACTTTATTTTTGTCCAGGAATAATTTCTAGCCACTCTGAGATCAAAGTGGGGTATGGGTAGGTTCAAGACAACAATATTTTGCACAGAGCAAGCACTGATGCAGAGGCCACCCAGGTCTCCTGTTGGTTATTCAGAAGTCGTCACTGAGACTGAAAATCAAAAACTATGATTGAAAGACTATTTAGTTTTTGAGAAACATGAAGTTTCAGGACCAATGTTTGCATTTTTCAAATATTTCTAGAATAACTAATTCAAGCCCATAATAAATTAATTACAAGTTTGTAAAATGTGTTGGAAAAAACCTTTTGTGAAGCAGGACTTGGGAAATATTAAGATAATATTTCTGGAATGTATATATTTACTTTTAATGATTTGATGATGTTTCACTTACACCAAGCACAATAAGTATAAAGATAAAGATAAAATTCTACAATTTTTACTAAATTCAAACCACCAGCAGAATTCAGACCACTGCTATTACGATAATAGGAGCTTAATTATTGGAATCACTTTCAGAACGATTTTTCCACATAGTAAATGACAAAACACAGACAGCCCTTCAGAATTCATTGAAATATAAAGCGCTTGCGCAATTTAAAGCTACAGATGACATTGTGGAGAAGCTCTGCTTGATGTTAAGCCTGTTTTTAAAAAAATATTTAAAGATAATGAATCTATAAATCAATTGGTTTTACCATGGGAATGATACAAAAATACATGGAGACTATTCAAGCCAGGCTAGAAAATTAAAGTATAAAAATAAAAGTACTTCAGGTATCCAGTATAGTTTCAGCATCTTTGTGTTGCCTCCTTTTTTTTTACCACTACACTGACTGTGATCTCTAAATTTAGAGTTTGATTAGTTCGATTAAATGAGCTGGATTCACTAGTGAAATGTGCTATAAATGTAGCACACTGAGGACATCTGCTGGTCACATGTGGGTAATGCAATAAAAAGCATAAACTAAATAAGCAGATCATTGTCATTTGCTATTATTCTCAGCGTGAATGGCCCTTTACAGTCTCAGAAAGATATGCTTTACCGACCATTTATATTTCATAAACGGTCTGTTTTATGACATAAGTAGTACATAAACGACTAAAAACAGCTTTTTATCAATATTCAAAATTGGCTTTTACCCAGGTGTTAAGAACAGGTCAGTTCAAGCCAGCAGGGAGCGCTCAGCACATACATCTGCTATGAACAGCTCAGGGTTACACTCTCTGGCAGGAAACCAGTCTAGTCTGGAGCTTCTGCAGAGCATGCTTGAGCAGGTGGAGACTGAGCTGGACTCTCTAGACCAGCAGAATCCTCAAAGCTCAGAAACCAGACCTCAGCAGCAGAGACCAGGCCTCACTGGCTTCTCTGTGGCTCTATTGACAACACTCAGACGTCTGACAAGCCATATCAAAAAGGTAAGGGCACATGTGAGTGATTTTCAAACCTTTTTTTTTTTTTTTACTTGATCATTATCTTATTGGCAACATCACTTGCTAACAGAGAGATGAGGAGTCTTTGAGGGAGACACAGAAGAGAAGAAGGCTAGAAGACGAGGTGAAGGAGCAGAGGGCTTTGATTGATGCTCTGACTGTGGAGTCGCTGACGCTGAGAAAGGAGAGCGCCGACCTGCAGGTGAGCTGTTTTATCCAGATTGTATTTGCAAGTTTGTTGTTGATTCAGATGCCATTTTTGATTTTGTTTGTTGGTTGTTTTCATAAAGGCGAGGTTGCAGCTGCAGATCTGTGATCTAGAGCAACGACTAAATGCTGTTACCCTGATGGCGGAAGGACCAGTTTCTGAAGAACCGCACAGAACAGTGCAAATCATAAACAACACAACTCAAAGTAATCATCACAAACTACATGCCCACACTGTAAAAAAACCTCAAGGGTTCCACACAATTCTTTCATATTGTCCCAACACAAATCGATTAAGTTAACCTAATTGTTTTTACAAATTTAAGTTGAATGAAGATATAACAATTAAGTTGTCCAAAAAAATCTTTTTTTTTTCCAGCTCATTTTAAATAAGTAGTTTGAACAAGCAGCAAAAATAAAATTCTGAGTGCAGATGTTGCACAAGACCTTGCAGTTGTATTTTATTAATGAGTGCTTGATCAGTTATCTTGAGTCCGTTTTATTTATTGTTTGGATTTTTTATTGTTATAAACCTGTTTTATAGTGTTATTTATACATTTTTATGTCTGTAAATTTTATCTGATGTCGTCATGAAATAGCCTTTGAAGCTGATATAGTAATAAATTGTAAACTCTCTCTGTGATATCTAGGAAGCAGTCATCTGGAGTCTGAAAAGGATCTACAGCGACAGGACTTTGTCTCTGCAGCCGTGCTGCTCTCTCCTCCTCGTCAACGAGATGGTCATTCTCACGCAGGTCAGTCGGAAATGCAAAAATATCTCCCAGTCTGTCAGTTTACACACAGTTGTGTTGAGGGTAGAATAACTGTTCATTTTAAATGTAGCACTTTGGAGCATGATGAAAAATTCCCATGAGCAATAAGGTCCTATAATCTACACATATAAGCGTTTCAACATCCTGGAGTTTTCACCTAGCAGCTACCCTAGAATTTTCTGGCAGCAGCCTTGTTTAGTCACTTTTTTTTTTCTGAAAAAAGTTGATATAAAGAAAGAAAATCTCCACCACTAAACCGATTGGAATAATAACCAAACAAATAATGGCACACTGCCACTTTCGCTCTCAAAAGACAATTAAGACGTTTTGACCTATATGGTCTTCATCTGGTCACTTGACCACGTAGGTCAAAACGTTGTCTTGTAGTGGGTAGCACTGTCGCCTCACAGCAAGAAGGTCGCTGGTTCGAGCCTTGGCTGGCTCAGTTGACATTTCTGTGTGGAGTTTGCATGTTCTCCCCGTGTTCGCGGGGATTTTCCTCCAGGGGCTCCGGTTTCCCCCACAAGTCCAAAGACATGCGGTATATGTGAATTGGGTAAGCTAAATTGTTCGTAGTGTATGTGTGTGAATGAGAGTGTGTGGGTTTTCCAAGTGATTGGGTGCAGCTGGAAGGTAGGGCATCCGCTGCATAAAAACATATGCTGGATAAGTTGGCGGTTTATTCTGCTGTGGTGACCCCTGATTAATAAAGGGACTAAGCTGAAAATAAAATGAATGAATGAATGAACCCAACAACCACTCAACACCTTTGCAACTGTATAGCAACACCCTAAACTGTCTACCTAGCATAAACTACGAAGTAAAATTGACTGTACACTTTTGAAAGCACTCTTTTATTTTATTTTTTTTTTATATGTAAAAGAGATTTTTGACTTGAGCCAACTAACATCCATTCAGAATAATCAGAATTTAAATTCCCTGGAAAACACTTAGTTATTTCGACATGGTGGTAAGAAGTTTGTTTGAGCAAAACCACTCATTATATTCAAAGTATGTGAAATATTATTAATAAACTTATAATACGTTAACCTAGCCTCCTAAAAAGCCCCCAGAGCTGTGAATGCGTGATGCCCTAGCAACCACTCAGTTTACCTAGGACTGTGGTAGCTAATTTACTACACCCCAAACCACTCTTATTTCTTTGGAAAATGTTAAAAATAAAAAAATAATGAATAAATAATAATGATAACTCCTGATTTGGGCCAACATGCAAGCACTCAGAACAACTAAACAACTGCATAGTACACAAAATAATTCCGAAAAAGTTTTATAATGACAGATGTTATTCAGGTGTACTTTATTAACAATCAAAATTGAAGCGTATGTGTGTACTTGTGTTTTTATAAAGTCACTCGCTTTTCTTTCTTTTGTAACTGGGACAAATGTAAGTGACTCATGAATGTGTATTACTTAATGGTATGTTTGTTACTTCTCCAGCGTTTCGTCCACATCCGCATGCAGCCTCACAGCTCTACAGCGGCTCCTGTGCTGCAGGAAGTCAGGGTTCACTGGAGGACTTTGACATCTCCATCTCTCCTTCCTCCTTCGCTAGTCTACCACGACCCACTCATCTGCTGGACAACCTCTCCCAGGATGACATGCTGGAGGAGATTGCCGAATTGACTCGACAGAATGCTGCCATCAGGGCTCAGTTGGTGCAGCAGCGTCCGTCTCCAGCCGGAGCTTCAGTGTCCAGAGAGCAGAGCGCAGAAACGTTCTCCACAACCAGCTCTGTGTGTAGACAAACATCACACTGCGCAGAGCAAACACTGCAGGTTAGTTACGCGCTGTTCTTAGTTGAGCCTTTACATCTCACAATTGTGAAATTTAGGTTTTAAAGTGCATATGAACCAGAAGCTTCTTTTTTTTTCGTATTGGAACACAGATCCCCGAGAAATGGAATATTAAATGAGAACTGTGGGCGTGGCTTGTTTTTTCTACTGCAAGTTGATTGGATGTAGTAAAGTAGGCATTTTTATTCAGAAAGATTGGGAAAAGGGTTTCTGGAGAGTTATTACAACCTAACAGACACCTCCTCCTCGCCATTTCGGTTTATTGTCAAACCAACAGTTGGAGGGGCTGGTTAAGTATGTTAGTCACGCTCAATACCTCAGGCAAATGTATTCTGAGAATTTAACTGAAAACAGGAAGTGCATTATTAGATTTTAATTTTAGATTACAAGAGCAAACAATTTTTTTTCTTAATGACATGTAAAGATGAAATGTTCACCACAAAATCAGCAATGTGAGCCAACTAAATCATATGGTTAGTTTTGATTTCATGTGTACTTTAAAATAAGTTTCTTGTGTGGTGCATCAATCTCAATTTTCAAAAATGTTTCGAGTCAATTGTGAATTTTCTTTTTTTTTTATGTTTGAGTATTTTTTAAACAACTTTTATTTGACATAATATATATGGTTTTTAAATATGTATTATTTTTATTTTATATAATATATATAATTTTTATATGATATGATGTAATATAACCTTAATTAGATACTTTTATTTAGATATACAATTTTAACAATGCAAATTAAAAAAAGAAAGCAATTACAACAACAAAAAATGCATGTCACGTTTAAATGATGCAGTATGCTATACTCTGTAAACTCATAAATATGCTTTCATTTAGCATGCATAACAACAAAAGCCAAATGGATGAGGTTACCATTTCTGTAACAATATGAGTTTACTTAGCTGGGTATATCTGTATTTTCTGTGTATATCAACCACTTTTCCCAGTCCTTTCTAAAAGCACCTTTATTTTCATCTTCACCATATATGTAAGCTTTTTATAATGAGTTAATTTTAAATAATGGATAACTCAATTTTTATACATTTTCATAAATCATACTTTTAAATAAGTTTGCTTAATAAAAATGTGCAAAAATTCAGAAAGAAAAACAGTGATCTGTTTTTCGGCAAATTACCTCTTTATATATAT
>CAIGQW010005871.1:248770-260467 GCA_903798125.1 Danio choprae
TATTAAAAATGATTACTTTTTATTATTATATATTATTTAATTATTCTGATATTATTGCTTTTAATTTGACCTCAATATCGGTTGTATTTTAATATATCTCATTTGATTATTAACTACCCTTTTATCAGATTTTTGTATATTTTTTTAAGTATTTTTAAGTATTTTTAAAGTATTTTTTTATATAAGAAATATTAGTTTTATATTAAAATGTATAGTTCACTTTATTCCTTAATTATGATTGACTGAGCTGTGTTCAAAGTATAAATTCACAATGTTGTTTTGCCTGCTGATCAAATTACACTAAATAAATGTTTGCAAAAGATGATTTCCATCATTTATGGCTGTTAACACCCTGAGTTGTTAATCTTTCTAATCAGTTTGCTTTTATAATCCGCTTTTATAGTACACATTGAATTTGGATGTTGTAGTTCCTTAAAATTGTGTCATTTCTGTCCAGCCTGTTTCTGCAGAAAGACCTTCAGCAATGGAGATTGAACAGAAACTGCAGGAACTGAACCGCCAAAGTGCCGAAGCGAGAGCTAAACTACTAGAGCTGATTGAGCAACAGAAACAGAGCACATCCATCAGAGTTTCTCCTGCCATCTCTCCTGTTCCTCCTCACTCCAGCAGCACTCTCACAGGTGTGTAATTGTGCTAACATCCTCTCTCAGCCTCTGCAGAATGAGGGTGTCTGATACATGACCGCTGTTTGTGTTTGACAGTTAAAGGCTTCAATCCAGAGCCGTTTTTGACACTTCCTGAGAGAAACCATTTGCCACAACCCAGTATGAGCATTCGAAGGCAAGTTATAAAAAGTCAATAAACTATTTGCTAATGAGATACAGTCAGAAACATTTTCCATAGCAGCGTATTGTTTTTCATGCTCTTTTCTCAGGTCAGCTGGAAGAGTCTCGCCACACAACTCTGATAGTGGGGAAATCCCAGAGAATCAGGTATGAAGTCTTGTTTTTATTATTCACATTTAGCCATCTATAGGCCATTTTTTTTCACTTGGCATTACGATGCACTTTAGTTGATTCAGTCACAAGTAGACAGAACTAAACAACAACCACATCCATTTTTTTGGTTTATTTATCAGTGACTGCAGTATGACATTGCTACAGTTTAAAGCAGGGGACGCTCCACATATATGCTTCCAGCCATTGGCTAATTTGCAGCCTTAGTCCATGGTTAGGCTTTTTATACACTTAAACACTACAGATATCTTTATAATAAACATATAAAAAAAAAATACATTACCAATACAAAAAAAGAGAAACTGCATGACAATCGGTGTTCACAAACCTGATTTAGTTTGAACCACTTTATAAACGCTCTTTGAAATGTTTAAATCTGTTTGCCTTTTCTTGTTCAATTGGCAGGCTGTTCCAAAGCAGTGTAGTTTGAACTGAAAATGTTTAGTGTGCAAATGTAGTTTTTGTGTTTGGTACTGTGCAGTTCAGCTTGGTTATGCTTTTTGTGATAATCCCTTTACTGCTTGCATTTGTGTTCATCGTTTACTTGTGATCCGATCAACCAAAATGCATCTTAAAACAGGGATTATGTTTAGTTGTTTTTATCCAATTATTCATTTTTCACATTCATGCTTCATTTTGTCTTAATTCTGACAGGTGGACAAGCTGAAAAGAGATGGCTGGTTTGCATTGTCAGCTCATGTCAAATAATTCTTCTATGCATAACACTATATTTACAATGCACAGCATTTCCAATACATTTAACATCCTTAATTTGGTCTTTAAAAATAAAAAGACTTCCTGACCAGCGTAACAAACCATGAGTGTTAAAGGAATAGATATGTTTCATCTAGAATGTAGTTCACTTGAATCCTCATATGAAGTGTATATATATATATATATATATATATATATATATATAATGATGATGATTTGTCAGCTTTATTTAATGTATGAATTTTTATATTTTTTTAAAGCAAGAAAAAATGCTACAATAAATTTAGATTAATCACTGCTTCGCATTTGTTTTCTCTTAACATTTTAGAGTTTTTTTAACATTCTTAAAGATTTTTTTTTTTTTAGCAAAAATGTTCGAAAAAGAAAAAGAAAACATTAACAAAACTAGCAACTTTCAATTCCCAATACTGGCACACAAGAAATCCAAATTATTTTGTAAATTATATCTGGTTACTAATAGATTTTTAGGAGCACAGCGCCTTATAAACCACCCAACAATGGGAATATTTTATTTAATATGATGTTCGTTCATTCATTCATTTTCTTTTCGGCTTAGTCCCTTTATTAATCTGGGGTCGCCACAGCGGAATGAACCACCAACTTATCCAGCATATGTTTTACGCAGCGGATGCCCTTCCAGCTGCAACCCATCACTGGGAAACATCCACACACTTTCACTCACACACATACACTACGGACAATTTAGCTTACCCAATTCACCTATAGCGCATGTCTTTGGACTTGTGGGAGAAACCGGACCACCCGGAGGGAACCCACGCCAACACGGGGAGAACATGCAAACTCCACACAGAAACGCCAACTGACCCAGCCGAGGCTCGAACCAGCGACCTTCTTGCTGTGAGGCGAACGTGCTACCCACTGCACCACCATGAGGCCCTTAATATGATGTTAATATACTTTAATACAGCATGAATATGAAATTACCATGATTATTCTAATACAGGTCTCATTCAAAATCATACATTGAGACTCTTACCATTACAATCATCACCATTCAGAAGGGTTACAGTGTTCTATTATTTTGCTGCTCCTCCAAAGTTCATCCAAATCTCTGATGATCACTGGGCCAAGCCTCACAGAAACAACTGAACTTAAGGCCAGTAATACTTTTTCATCAAATGTTACATTGATATGTAGTTAACAGTGCTGAACCCAAGTTATTAAATGCTGTATATTGGCTATATATTTTCCTAAATAAATGAAACCTGCTGTGTTTCATCAGCACTATATTATCTGAAGGAAAATTTAGAATTTTCAGATTTTACTTCGAAATGTATATGGAATATACCACTTGCTATAGATACACATGAACTCGACATTTCAGAAACATTTTGTGCACAATTTGGTTCGTTGTTGTTTAGATGTTACTTTAAATATGTTATTTTTATATATATTACTTAAAACTGCTCATGCAGACGTCACTTTCAATCAAGTAGCTTTTCTGTTGGACAGACAATTCTCAAGAGATTCTCATGAAATTTGCACCATCTGAAGAAATTCAAGACTAGACTTTACCTTTGAAATTGCACAGAGGCATGACAAATGTTGTCTCTGCTTCAGATGCATAAGCACTACCAATCGGAACTGATATAAGCCAACTGACAGCTGGAGTATGGAGGACACTATGATCAAAGCATTATGTCCTTTGTGTTTCAAGCTAATAGAGATGATTGAATGTAGACATAGAAGTTATGCAATTAAAAAAAAAAAACCAGTAAAGCGCCCATGACAAATATGCTGCTAACGTTAGCATTTTGAATGTGTATGTCTTATAACACCTTAAAATACTGTGCCGGTGTTTTCGTGTGGACCAACGTACATTTAGTCACTGTTAGTACCTGTTGTGCTGGATTAAACCTACTCTGAAGTAGGACCTAATTTAGTTTCCCCAAATGACAAACCTAGAGCTACAATTGTTCATCGTTCCTGTGGCACAATCATGCCAAATTCATCTGGGTACTTCTGCTAATAGTTCTAAGAACTATGAAAA
The DNA here is from genome assembly GCA_903798125.1 of Danio choprae. Taxonomy (NCBI): domain Eukaryota; kingdom Metazoa; phylum Chordata; class Actinopteri; order Cypriniformes; family Danionidae; genus Danio; species Danio choprae. The sequence goes on from CAIGQW010005871.1 coordinate 252,494, forward strand.
AAGTTCCTCCAGTGCAAAACCCCCTACCATTATCTGTGGGGAAAAAGTGTGGATATCAAAACTGCGTCTAGTTTAAGGCAAAAGACTAAAATGCAACCATGAAGATGTCAGTGTTACAACATTCACATCTATAAAAAATATGGTGCTAAGCAAAACCAACTCTTGGGGTTGTAGATTGAGGTAGTTAACAAAAAGCACTCACAACCATGTTACTGATCTTTATAGATTTAGAAATTTCCATTAAACGTTTGGCCCTCAACAGTAGAATAACAAACAAAATTTTTGATAAACTGTTTGGCATCAACACTTTGAACATGACACTGTGACTTTTTAATGGGTTCAAGTAAAATAAAAAAAAATGTTGAAATTTAAACAAATAATCCACTATTTCACTTTCAGCTATATAGGAGCCATGTGGCACCCACTGACAGGTAAAAGCTGCAGCTCTCTCTTGTCTGTTCCCTTGGTGCTGAAGGATTGAGACACACTGGCAAAGAGAAAGCTAAAAATAATGCAAAAAGCACATACAATTATTGATGATAGAAAGCAAAAGCTGAATCCCAGACACTTTAGTAGAAAACTGCAGCCTGCTACAATGTCAGCTACCCGTATTTTTAATCCACTTTGCAGTCCCTATGTGGCACAGCCCACAGCCTTCCACTCCTGTATATAAACTTGACCTCACACTCCAACTCAGCACTCTTGACCTTAAAGCAGCAGCCGTCATCCTTAATCTGAGCGCAGTGTCTCTGAGCCAGCGCCTGGAGCTCATCCCAGCCCACACCTTCCCCCTCTCTGACCCAAACTTTCCCACCAACCTCCACCAGGACATTCCCCCCGCACCACTGCATATCCCTCAGACCTTCAGCCTTGAGCAAATACATACATGCGCAACGTGGCACGCACACCTTAAAGCGCCCCCTCCCCTCTTCATAACAAAGACAATGCAGGCGAACTAAAAATGAGGTAGGTTCTGAAGTGATAAAGCGAAGGATTTCTTCCACCCCATTATCAATAGCGACAGGCCCATGAACCCTACTCGCAGAAAAAAGCTTTGCGGGACCAATTATCCGCACCGATTCGAGAATAAACTGAAAGTTGTGATGCTCGCCGAGTTGTAGGTAGCTTTGCAAGTCGGAAAGGGTCTCCTGGTGCAGCTGCATGAGAGAGCCTATGCCTAGATTTGCAGGATTGAACTCCAACACTGAAAGCAAACGATGCCGGATTCCAGCATCAAAGGACTCGGAGTTAAAAGCAGGATTTGACAGAACAAACCGAACATGCTGGGTAACCATAGCAACTTGGGCGTTTGAGAAATCAATGGTGGTTCTCGTGGGCCGCACAACCTCTAAAAGGCGTGCAATACGAACACACGCCTCCAAATACTGTCTAGCCAAAAGAGTTACATCCTGGTCCGAGGTGGATGGAACCATGCTGCTCAGAGCTTTCCGGATGACTCGTGAGGACACGCCCTGGAAGGAAGTGACCCGGTGTAGCCTGCTTGGCCTGCAGGAAAACAAGCCTTCCACCGAAGAGGACAGCTGGAGGCCTTCTTGATGGGGATGCAGGTCTTTCAGCACCTGAGCGAGGACTCGAACGCTCTGCAGAAGACTCTCAGCGTCTCCTTCAGTCCAGCACTGCTCGATCTCCTGTAGGAGAGCACCTTCAATCCGGCCGCTGGCGCTCAGCTGCTCCAGCATTCCCAGGATTCCTCCGCTCGGCTTTGCCTCGGGCTCCTCCAGAACCTCCGCCATGCAGTCCCACATCAGAAAGCTGAAGATGGCCCACACTGTCCGCTGGTCTGTGCTGTCGTCAGGACACAGGTGGTCCCAGCTCCGCAAGTGGTCCTGGTCGTGCAAGTGGTCCCAGCTGTGCAGGTGACTGTGGCTCCCGCTGCGGAGGAGGGTCTCTGCCTTTTGCAGCAACCTCAGCAGCAGACAGCCCCTCTCAGAGAGCTGGACCCCTGCGGATGACAAGCAGCTTTTAATTTTTTTTATACATATATTTATATATCACGGCTGCACATACTTTACACTCATCTGGTGTTTTTTTTTAATGGTTAAGTCAACCCAGCTAAAATCTTTGGTGGATCAGGAATTCTTTTTGGCGCCTAAATCGTAGAATTCTCGGACCTCTAAAATTTGCAATACAGAATGTTTTAATCATCACTTAAAACTTACTTTTAAGAGGAGCTTGTATGTGTTTGTTTTTTCTTTGTTTTTTTTTTTAAATATCTGCTTTAATGTGATTTTCATTGCATTTGTTACTGTTTTGGGCAGCACTGTGGCATTATTATTGTTATACAGCTGTCAATACACAATGTAGACCGGGGACAACAGATGAAAATTAGCCCTTGTGGCTAACTCTGGCTTATTTACAGTTTTACTATTGATTGAGCATTGTCCCTGTCAAATAAAAATAAATTTCAAATCTAAAATCAAACAAAAAGTGCTCAGGAGTAGCTTAAATAATGTGTCTGTGCTCTTTGGGTAAGGGATTCATCAGAATAAACAGCAAAAATCAGTCCAAGGCACTCAGAAAAATGTGGAAAAAATATTAAAAAGCCTTTATTGACATGGCTATTCCTTAAAACTGCACCTATGCGTTTCAGCAAACAACTGCCTTCATCAGGGTCAAATTTCAAATCTGTCTAAATTGTTTAAAAATGTACTTTCTTCCTCCTAGAGGCAGGCTCGAAAGAATAGTCTTTGTTCTTTGTTGCAAATGACACGTCTTCATTAGGACTGTCTCTGGACATAGGTATGGAAAATATGTGGAAACAAAGCTTTTCCAGATGTTTTGACTGTTTTACTTGTTTGCTATATACTATGCATACTCTATATGTATTTATTTATTTATTTACTTATTTCTTATTCTTTTCCTCTCCAGATTTTTATATATTTACTTTTATTTTTCATTTACAATTTTTTTTTTTATTAATTTCGTCTTAATTTCTTTTTTTCTTTACTTACTCTTTTCCTCTTCAGATCTGCATTTATTTACTTATTTGTGCATACATTTGTTATTACTGTTTATGATCTGCTTTTGTAGTCTGTTCTGACTGAAAAACATGTCACAGTAACTTTAAAAGTCACTTTTAACTATTTGTATTTTTGGAAAGAAACTGTAAGTAAAAGGCTTTATTTAAAATTTCTCCTACAGCCTGAACACATGTGAAATGTACATTTTAATTATTTAAATGTAATACATTTAATCATTTAATAATTGTGTTTTTTTTTATAAATGTGTTTGTTATAAAGATATTTGTGCCTTTTATGCCCTCAAAAATATGAAAATGATTATTTTTGACACTGATTTGATTGAACATTACAATCACCATATGGTATCATTTAAAGTTTCATTAAAAAAGTGTTTTTTTTACATATATAAATTTGGATGAACTAATCGAGTGACATAAAAATTCAGCAATTAAAAAAAAAGTTTCTTCTTTCATAAACGCATTACATTTTCTACTAAATTAAATAGTGCAAAATATTTATTAAGCATAAAGAACAGTAAGAAATATTAAAAAGAACAAAATCAACATGATTTCTTCATTTTCTTCAGAAGGAGGAACTGCTGCCATCATGTGATTTGTCATTTTCTGGTGCATTTACATGATACTGCATGCATTAAGACTATAATATTGCTTATTAAGATAATATTACATGCATTTAAATGGTCATTTTAAATCCATTTAGATTATTACACTACATGAGTTTACAATATATTGCATGCATTTAGATGAATCATTAGGTTTTTTTAAAGCTCATTTGTACTGATAAGAATCCGCATAAATCTGTCCATCACTTACACTGAGGGCTGAGTTCTGCCACTCTGCTCAATAGCCTGTCTTTATCTTTTGTCTTCTCCATATAGAGGGACACCAGAGCCTCCAGCTGAGCTGAGTCTTCTATGCTGACCCCTTCCAGAAGATACTCTCTGACCGTCCGACGCGGCAAACCCATCGCCACACCCACCTCACACACGTTAAATCTGATCTCATCGCCCACAGTCAACCCCAGATGAGCCATGACCTGCTGCTGGCCACCTGATGAAAACAACACCAGTCTGAGGTGAACTCTGGAGATCTGGTTTAATGCTAAAATGTGGTCAATTCTGGTATAATGTTGAATCGTGAATCACCTGAAAGAGGTAAAGCTGCCCTCAAGTGACCTCTGGTTTCCTCCACTGCTATTTGCACAATGCTTCCCTCAGTCTCTTTATTATAGTCTTCCACCACACTGTTTACTACAATGAGAAGATTGCAAAGACAATTGAATAACAGGTTAGTGAATTTCCTGCTAAAGCAACATTAGATCTTACATTTACTGCTGTTATATAATAATATAGCATGCATTTAAATTGTATTGCAATTATTATATTTTATTGCAATTAGCATATAATGTTGCATCATAATATTACATGCATTTGAATTATCATTTTTGCATGCAGTTTATATTTATGCATTCAGTTCATTTAAAGTGTATAACATGCATTTAGATTATATTACTTTAGAATAACATAGCATGCATTGACATATTACACACATTTCTAATATAGTGTGCATGCATTATAATATAACACTCATAAAACTGCATGCATTTGAAATGTATTAAACATTTAGATTTTACACGCACTTAAAATCACAAAATTGCACACATTATATTACATGCATTTATTATTAGAATATTTCATGGATTTAACTCATTGGTTGCAATTACGGTTCATATACAGTTTATCACACATTGAAGATTTTAATACTGAATGTATTTAGATTATATTACATGCATTTGTTATGTGTATTTATTACACCGCATGCCTTATGATAATATTGCATGCATGCATTTATGTTGTGTGCATTTATTACACTGCACGCCGTGTGAATATTGCTTGCATGCATTTATGTTGTGTGCATTTATTACACTGCATGCCTTTATATTATAACATTGCCTGCATTTATTTAATATTGAATATGACGAATATGACTGTTTGGTATACTATTGAATGCATTTAAATTGTAACTCTGCATAAATATAAATCATCATTTTGCATGCACTTCAGATTATAATAGTGCATCCATCTAAATTATTTGGCATGCATTTATATCACATTTCACACATTTATAATATTTCATGCTATTAGGTTGTAATATAATATACATTTAGATTACAATATTAAATGCATTTACACTAAGGTAATAGTTTTCTGACCATTAAGTTCCTCGGCTAGCTGCTTGTCCTCATTTTGTAGTGCTGTGTAAAGGCTCTTGCATGCTCTTTCTCCTTTCTTTAAGCAGATGGACAGCAGGGTTTGTGCTTGCTGGGTTGGGATGACTATGGTTTCGATTTTCTCCAGCTCCAGCTGAGTCAAAATGCCACTTGAGAAAAGATCGTAGGAGACCGGCAGAGCAGAACAGCCCAGGCGCGAGGACAGAACACCAAACCGGGCCTGAACATGACGTTCTGCATGGAGAAAGGACAGCAGTGAGGGATGGAGACGTTTACAGAAATATGTCATTAAAAATGATGGTATTTTCCTACCTGTTGGACCTTGCTGAACACACACTGGTGCAGGCTGATCTGATTTGAGAGCACAAAATGTTACAAATTCTACATCGTATTTTTATGTACATTGTATTCTACATACTATTTTTAAGCTTTAAGGCAAGACACAGGGTAAAAAAAAAAAAACAAGTTATTACCATAAACAAGTTGATTGATTACATTAAAAATTGCAAGATTTCTAAAAAGTTATCTGCATCTTCATTAACTGTGTGCAAAATTACATTTCTTGCACAAAACATCAGAAATTTGCATTCAGGTCAGGTTTAAAATTCTTGTTTCATTTTTTTGACACATTAAGCAGATTTTGAGTTTCTCTTTTTATCACTTCATAATTCATAAAAAAAGCATTCTTTATACAATAAAATGTATATATTCAGGCAAGGTTGTCATAAATATCTGTAAACAAATCTTCAGCATATACTCACTGGCCACTTTATTAGGTACACCTGTCCAACTGCTCGTTAGCGCAAATTTCTAATCAGCCAATCACATGGCAGCAACTCAATGCATTTAGACATCTAGACATGGTCAAGATGATCTGCTGCAGTTCAAACCGAGCATCAGAATGGGGAGGAAAGGGGAATTAAGTGACTTTGAATGTGGCATGGTTGTTGGTGCCAGGCGAGCTGGTCTGAGTATTTCAGAAACTGCTGATCCACTGGGATTTTCACGCACAACCATCTCTAGGGTTTACAGAGAATGGTCCGAAAAAGAGAAAATATCCAGTGAGCGATAGTTCTGTGGGCACAAATAACTTGGTCAGAGGAGAATGGCCAGACTGGTTTGAGCTGATAGAAAGGCAACAGTAATTCAAATAACCACTCGTTATAACTGAGATATGCAGAAAAGCATCTCTGACTGCACAACACGGCGAACCTTGAGGCAGATGGGCTACAGCAGCAGAAGACCACACCAGGTGCCACTCCTGTCAGCTAAGAACAGGAAACTCAGGCTACAATTCACACAGGCTCGCCAAAATTGGACAATAGAAGATTGGAAAAATGTTGCTTGGTCTTGATTTCTGCTACCACATTAGGATGTGTTTCGGACATCAACAACATGAAAGCATGGATCCATCCTGCCTTTTATCAACTGTTTAGGCTGGTGGTGTTGGTGTAATAGTGTGGGGGATATTTTCTTGGCACACTTTGGGCTCATTAAGACCAATTGAGCATTGTGTCAACGCCACAGCCTACCTGAGTATTGTTGCTGACCATGTGCATCCCTTTATGACCACAGTGTGTCCATCTTCTGATGGCTACTTCCAGCAGGATAACACGCCATGTCAAAGCGTGAATCATCTTAGACTAGTTTCTTGAACATGTCAATGAGTTCACTGTACTCATGATTCGTATCATGCAGCCAACAAATCTGCAGTAACTGCATGATGCTATCATGTCAATATGGACCAAAATATCTGAGGAATATTTCCAGTACCTTGTTAAATCTATGCCACAAAGGATTAAGGCAGTTCTGAAAGCAAAAGGGGGTCCAATCTGGTACTAGTAAGGTGTACCTAATAAAGTGGCCGGTGAGTGTAGATATGAGAGATGTTAATAAATGTCTGGTGTATGTAAGTGCTGCTAAAGTAAAGATTTATGGCTTAATGCATGAGAGAGAAAAAACTCTTTTTAGAGTTTAACATTTTTAGAAAACGACCGTTAAAAATATGTACTGTAATTAAAATCTACAGACACATATTGATTAGGGCAACAAAAGAAATGCGTAATTGAATTTTGGATGTTTTCTTTTATATTAGATTGAAAAAAAAACACTTTATGAAGAGGCAAAATCTCAAAATATTAAAAATCTGTGTCTCGCCTTAAGACAGAGTACTTTATCCAACATATAGCATACTTTCTTCTGAAGTCAGCCAGGTTCGTAGACGTGGGTAATGTTTCTGGCATTTTCTCAGACACTCCATGAATCTAGACGCGTCACTTTCGTCCATCTGAGCGTCAACGATCTCTAGAAGTTTTCGGGCTTTATTGGGTGGCGTTCGCTCAGCTTCAATCTCGTAACAGTTTTCTCTAGAGAGCAGCCCTATGGATATAACACAGTCTAGCAGAGGGCCCAGGTGATACAGACCATCCACCAGAAGCATCTGTGAAGACCGCAGACGGCCCTTCACTGTTTGCTTCTGCTCTAGTGCTGTAGGAAGAGTGGGGCAAGATGTGCCATTTTTTATTACTTATGTTCTCTACTTTGATGTTATTTAGTGTATACATATATAATGTATATAGACAGACAGACAGAAAAATAGATTAATATTTACTGAGTGTAGAAACAAATAGATGGATGAATGGATAAATATTTTATATGGTTATAGATAGATATTTTCTGAATAGATAGATAGATAGATAGATAGATAGATAGATAGATAGATAGATAGATAGATAGATAGATA
>CAIGQW010005871.1:301032-333951 GCA_903798125.1 Danio choprae
TATTTTATTTTATTTTATTTTATTTTATTTTATTTTATTTTATTTTATTTTATTTGTAACGGTTTTCAAATGACACCAAAGCGTCCAGTGATTAAATTAAATTAAATTAAATTTAAAAATATATACTTTATTTTATTTTATTTTGATTGGTAAAAGTTTTCAAATGACACCAATGCCTCCAGTTATTAAATTAAATTAAAAATATATATTTTATTTTATTTTATTTCATTTTATTTTATTACCAAAATAACCTGCAAGCATGTTTACATGTGATTCCATCTCATTGCTGAATTTCTGGTGTCTTCTTTTTTATATTAATCGATTGATTAAAAAATACTAGTTAGACTTTGGTTTATAGGAAAAACTGCTGTTGCTACAACTACTGATAATAATAACAATAATAATAATAACAACAATAATAATACTTAATACTGCAAAATTATCTTTTCATTTCAGATTCTACAGTTACTGTTCCTTATTAAACTTTCTTTACAATAGAAATCAAGAGTTGACTAAACAAATAGTTTGCCTGGCTGTTATGGCAGAGTAATTTATAGCTTTATAATTTTTTTTATATTAGAGTTAATAGCTTAGACCCACCTGCATACTAAGAATGATGACATAATTGAACAATGAGCAGTATTGAGGTTACTCTAATTACCGGAGCAATTACAGCATGTGTGCACGCCAGCAGCGTTTGTGTGTGTGTGTGTGTGTGTGTGTGTGTGTGTGTGTGTGTGTGTGTGTGTGAGTGTGCGCGTGCGTGCGTGCGTGTGTGTATGCGTGTGTATGTGTGTAAATTGGAGAGGGTCTGATTGTTGGTGTGTCAACTGCAGCTGTGTCCACATGGGCAGAGAGCCTGCACAACTAATAAGCATGGAAGTCTAATTCATCCACTGCTATAACATCAGCTTCCATGCCAAGCAAACCAAAAAGAAAAACATGTGGCTCTGACATGGCATGCAAAAAAACCAGGCAAGAGCAACCACACACATCGCCATACAGCAGCAGACTTACACACACGTCAAGCTTTCACCTGAGGAGCAACAGGTGACACGCAAACACAAGGACATTTTTATTTAGTGTCTTACTAGTATCTGTTTTAAAGACACTAAAACATATATTTTCGTACTACAAATAGCTAATAAAAATGACAAAAGCACAGAAAATTTGCTGATTCGTTAAATTCATTCATTCATTTTCATTTCGGCTTAGTCCCTTTATTAATCTGGGGTCGCCACAGCGGAATGAACCCCCAACTTATCCAGCATATGTTTTACGCAGCGGATGCCCTTCCAGTTGCAACCCATCTCTGGGAAACATCCATACACACCCATTCACACTCATACACTACGGACAATTTTAGCTTACCCAATTCACCTATACTGCATATCTTTGGACTTGTGGGGGAAACTGGAGCACCCGGAGGAAACCCATGCCAACACGGGGAGAACATGCAAACTCCACACAGAAACGCCAACTGACCCAGTCGAGGTTCGAATCAGCGACCTTCTTGCTGTGAGGCGAACGTGCTACCCACTGCGCCACCGTGAGGCCCCATTTGCTTAAATTGAACTGAAAAACTTTGTATAAAATCTAATTCAGACTGATAATCAAAAACTACACATTAAAATAACACTGCTAGTAGGTAGTGATTATTATTAGTCTCATTATTTACAAGTAAATCTATGACCAAGTAGACTTTTAGCACAATAGAAATCAGAAAAAGTGGTAAAGGAAATAATAGGAGGTAGTATTATTATAGCAGGAACTAAAACAATACTTTTAGGACTTTAGGAAGAAGAAGAAGTAAAGGAAACTAATAGGATGTGGTATTATTTTAGCTGGAAGTGAGGAAAGCCCTACAGGAAACTAATAAAGAATAAATATTTGTACAGAAGGAAATGGGAAACATTATGAAGTAGTATTAGTAAAGTACAAAGACTACTAGTAACTAATAGAAATTAGTTTTTGGTATAGTAAAAAATAGCAAGTAACCAATAGGAAGTGGTATTAGGACAGTAGGCAGCAGTATATTGGTAGTAAAGAGAACTATAGGAAGTGGTTTTACAAAAGTAGGAAACCGAGAAAACAGTACAGGAAATGTACAGGAAACTGTTTAGTAGATTTATTATTACAGTAGTAAATCAATAGGAAGTGACTAGGAGATATTATTGGTATCGCAGGAAGTGAAGAAAGCAATACAGGAAACAAATAAGTAGTATAATTACAGTAAAAAACAACACAAAGTAGTATTAGTCCAGGAAGTAGGAGCAGTAGTGAAGGAAACTAATAGGAAGTACTTTTAAGTATAGTATGAAGTGGACTAATTAGTATATGAAACTAATTAGAAGTATTAGTACAGCAGGAAACACTGTAAATATCCAGCTCATAAGCAAGTAAAGTACAAAAGAAGAGCAGAAGCAGTAGTAAAGGAGACTAATATGAAGAATTGGTTAAGTATGAAGGAGACTAAGTAGTACAGAAAACTATTCAGATAATATTATAGTAGGAAATCAATAGGAAGTAATATTTGTAGACTAGGATGTATTATTGGTATGGCAGAAAGTGAATAAAGCAATACAGGACACTAATAAGTATTATTACAGTAAGAAAACCCAATAAAAATAGTATTAGTATGGTAGAAAACAAGTGGCAGTATGGAAAATAATTTTGAAAAGTATTTTGAATATAATAAGCAAAGAACACGGTACTACACAGTAGGACACCAATAGGAAGCAATATTATTACAGTAGGAAGCAGAGAAGTGCAGGAAACTAATAGGAAGTTGTATTAGCACAGTAGGAAAATTACTCGTAGGCCAAACTACAAAGTATAGGTTGGCCTACTAATATTTATGCAAAAGTAGTATTTTTGTATTATAACCATATAGTAATAATGACAATAATATTTATTACAAATTGTAATAATTGTATTTGTTGTTTTTTTTAAGAAATAAACGCTACGCTGTTGCAGTTTTTATGCTTAAATAATTGTTCAGGTAAAAAAGGGAGGTCTTTTACCACCGACCGTGTCTGTAATGGCATGATCTGCACAGAATGGGGGGTTATTGATGAACCTGGTGGCTCTGAGAGACACATGCAGGGGTCCTCATGGTGAGCTTTTCCTGCACAACACACTGCACAGCTGCGCCTGCGGGACTGTCTCTTCAATAGACGGGGGTCAGTGCAAGCCCTGCGGGGACGAGCGCATACCAAATCGGGGGAGAACCGCGAGGGGGAGGGGCTGCTGGTCATGCGCACGTAACTTTGGGAACGTTTAGTTTTCGTGCGCAAGATAACGCAAAAAAAAGTTCTCGTCACGAACGCGCCACTCGAGCTTTAAAGCGCATTTCTTTTGGCGAGACAAGCGTGAACTGCGCTGAGATTTGGGAAGGAATCTTTATTGTTCAGATCCCTCCTCCTTCTTGGGAAGTGGGAGGACCCGAAAAGTTCCTCGCAAAAGGGAGAATTGTTCCAGGACTCAGTCATCCAAAAACGTCCTTTCAATGCAAGAAGTTGGGGAGCCGAAGAAAATGTCGGTGCTGCTGCAGCAGTAAATTACTGAAGCAGTAGCGGTTTGAGGGGGAAAAGCGGAATTGGAGTTTTCTTGGATTAAATAGTGAGAAACGTTGGGAAAAGTCGAACTCCGAGAAACTGGTGGATTCAACTCCAAACTACTGCACGTTTTTGGTAAGTCTCTCTCTCCTCCCCCCAAAACATCTCTTGTTTTTAGGAACCCCACCATGCTATTCTAAAAATTTACTCTAGTTTCCGTTACGCTTATTATTATTTACTGCACACTTGTACTTTTGCGAAAACTCATCTCGTAGAAAGTATTGCGTGTTTTTAATCTCGGGAAAAAGCCTTGTTTTATATTTTTGTTAAATGATGCGGGTGTTAGCTAACTAGCTATTCTGTTTCGACGGACTCTTATCAGATTGCTGTAAAAGATTCACGATTTTGTGTTTGCTGTTTTTTTCTTCTGTCAAAACTTTTCTTTAAGTTTATGACGGTATTAACGTTAGTATAACGTTAGTGAGTTAAATGCGGTTTGGGTGCGGGTGTGAGGTTCGTTTGTCCCCTAATGCTAAACAGGCAAAATCAAAATGCGCTTTTATTTATGAGATCAGATTGCTTGCTCATAGCGATGTTTCACTTATACAGTGTCAATAAATATATTTTGATCTGCAAAAGTATCTTTAAGAAGCATTTTGGCGTGGTTTTACAGGCCTCATTCAGCAAGTAGCTGACATTACTATCCTCTACAGAATTTTACACAACAATGAATTATATATTTATTTACATTATATTAATATTTAGATTTCTGTATTTCTTAGTTTCAGCGTTTTCAGGTATTTTTATGTAAAAAAGTTGGTCAGTAGAAAATTGTAGCCTAATTATTAGTTTGTTTGTAAACAAAGCAGTGTTGTAGCTGTTGCATAAAATTTACATACTTAATAGGCTGTTTAGTTTTACTTCATGAGGGCAAAACTAGCTTTAGTTTTTTTTATTCACACATTTTCTTGTAAATCAATTATCTGCTTTAGAACACAAATGACAACCATTTAGATTGTAGACCAATATAATCCATAATAAATAAATCATAATGCATAATAAAATGACAGCAATAACAAAACAGCAATCTTTATAATTCACACTATACCCTAATTTGTGGTTCGATGTTATTATAACAGTTAAGTTCAGAAAGACTTAACTGTGATCTGTAAGATATATTTTGCTCACAAATCACAAAATCTAGCTATTGTATTTTTGAGATCTGGATTGTCTGTGCACACTTCTTCTGCTTTATACAATCCATCAGGGTTGTTACGTAGTCATAACATGGTAATTACCTAATGGCAATTATCAGCACTGCACCCACAAAAAATGTTTGATCCCAGGTGCTGCATTGTTCTCCAAAAAGAAGGAAAACAAGCCAACTGAGAGGAATGCTGCTGGCTGACCTTGCATTTGTTTCAAACTAGTTGATAGATTCTTGTGAGCCAGATCGCCGTACTTGGATGCCAAGAATTCAATCTGAGGAAAAACTGTGGTAGCTGGTTTTTGCTCAAGATGATTGGTGGTCGGGTGGATCAAAGTTGTTCCATAATTGATTCCAGTCTGATTATCTTGTTGGCTTTCATACTGTTCTGACCTTATTTGGTTATAATGCTGGGAAGGCCTATTAGCTATGCACAGATGGATGCACAGATTTCAAATGACATGCCCTCACTGCTCCGCATTCTTTCAGTGTAACAGGTATCCCATATCTGAGCCAGAGAGGCCCGTTTGGGGATTTGGAAAGGGTGATAAAGGCATATTAGATGGGAGGGATGAGGCTGATCGGGTATCAGTGTGGTAGAGATGTCAGGGATGCAACATATGTCTGTTTTTAATGAAAAAAACATAGATAAGGCTGTTAGCATCAGTATAATTAACAGATTTTTAGAGTGCGACCAACAGAGAGCTGATTGGTCTTGGATATGAAGGGTTTTTGTTGCCTCAGAGGTTTTGGACAGGCTTATTGTTTTCTCAAAGGGTGTAACTTTTTGTTAATTTGCAAAAGGCTTCGTAATAAAAAAAAAACTCCTCCAGGTCGGCTTTCAAGTTTGCTTCAGCGGGTATGTTCATGTAGTCATAACACCCTAAAGGCAACAATCTGCGGGTTTGTGTGTGTGTGTGTGTGTGCGGGTAAAAGATGCTCCAATCAGGATTATCTTCTCATAGTGGAATGCACAGTGTGTCAGTCTGCTATTTCCAAACGCGCTCTGAATTATCCCAAGCTCAAAAGTATGGCAGCTGTCATGAGGCAATTTTTAGCCCGCAGTGAAGAATAATCGCCTCTAAAGTTTTAAGTCCCTGTTGGGAACGCACCTGGTGGAGGTAATTTCGTTTCGGAGCTTTCTCCATTTCATTAGGCACATGATAACACCTGGATATCCAGGTGGCTCACTCACTTTCTCTTGGTTGCTCTTAAAAATAATAGATTCTTTATTGGAATGGATGGTTCCATGTAGAACCTTTAATATCCATGACATCTTTTCATTCCACAGAAGGTTCTTAAAAATGGAGAAAAGGTTATTTTAAAAAAATTACTTCTGCCACAGATTTGATCTGACAGGTTCTTTGAGGAAATAAAACTATTTCTTCTATGTGAAAACACCTTTAGAAATCTTTTTTTTTGTAAAATTCTAATTGTCAAAGGGTTAAATAAGAATAATTTACTCACCCTAATGTCATTCCAAATGTGTAAGATTTTCAGAGCACAAATGGATATATTTTAAACCAAATTTGAGAGATTTTTGTTTCGTCATTGGAAAAAACTGTTCACCAAAAACGGAGAGATTATGAAATAAATCCATTTTAAACTGCTTGATTCATCTAAACGGGCCTCACGGTGGCGCAGTGGGTAGCACAATCGCCTCACAGCAAGAAGGTTGCTGGTTCGAGCCTCAGTTGGCATTTCTCTGTGGAGTTTGCATGTTCTCCCCGTGTTGGCGTGGGTTTCCTGCGGGTGCTCCGGTTTACCCCACAAGTCCAAAGACATGCGGTATAGGTGAATTGAGTAGGCTAAATTGTCCGTAGTGTATGTGTGTGAATGGGTGTGTGTGGATGTTTCCCAGTGATGGGTTGCAGCTGGAAGGGCATCCGATGCGTAAAACATATGCTGGATAAGTTGGCGGTTCATTCCGCTGTGGCGACCCAAGATTAATAAAGGGACTAAGCCGAAATGAAAATGAATGAATGATTTATCTAATCCTTTTTCATGATTAACAGATTCAGGCTTTTATTTACAGGTGAGCGTTTGAGGCAAATAGGCTTTCATTGGAGGGACAGGAAGATATTTATTAAAACATCTTCATTTGTGTGTTAAAAATTAATAAAAGTCTTGTGTGTTTGGAATAACATGAAGCGGGTAAACAAAGACACGACTGTCATGTTTGGGTGAACTAACTCTTAAACTGCCTGTCGAAATATTGAATTTCACTCTAAAACCTGTGACGAACCCTCTAATGTGTTACCTTGTCACTTCACTGGTCTTTGTGAGGACTGTATTGTGTCGAGCGCATGTTTGACCAGAGTTGTCTGTGACATCAAGGAGACGCACAAACATAGCAGCACGTTGCGGTTTGTGTCAGTGTGTCTGTAGCAAGTCGGTGAGATCATTGATAAACTCCAGACCCTGGTAAGTAAGCAGCGACTGTTTGCAGACAAACAGCTCAGTGTGTGTAAAGCTGATATTTGTACAAAGATTAAGGACCGTTTGACAAGCGCAGAGTAATGGAGACGCTCTTGAAGACCGTTCACACTCTCTCGATAACTTGTCTTTAGAGAGCTATAGCTCGCTGTCAGTCACACACATGCCACCACCCTCCCCCCTCACACAGATGCACACACACTCCATTAGTTATCTTCATTGTCTGTCAAGTGCAGATTATATGGCACTTTCAGGTTTTGATAATTGACAGTTTACAAAATGTCTTAATTGGTATCAGGATTACAGTGTATTCTCAGATTGTAACCATATGAAGACTTAACAAGAGCTGAATGATTATACTTTATATTTGACTTGCTATATTCACTACAAATCAAAAGTTTGTGGTGGGTAGGATTTAAAAATGGTTTTGATTGGCTTTTGCTCACCATGGCTGTAATTATAATTCTAAGAACTATATAATTTTAGATATCTGTTTTTCATGTCAGTGTATAATAAAAATTATTTATTTATGTTTTGATAGCTGAATTTTGAAGCAGTTGCTTTTCTGCAATCCTCAGTGTCACATGATCCTTCAGAAGTCATTATAATATGCTGATTTGAAGTAGAATTTTGTGAACAGAATGTTCAAAAGAGCATTTTACAATACTGAAAACCTTCTTAATGTTTTACTGTCTCTTACCCAATGCTTTTGAATTTGAATATGTAGCTGGTGACATTTTGTAAACATCTGTCTGCATTGCAGATTTGTTTAATGTTTTGTTTATCTTTATGCTTTTTGGACACCATGCCACTTTCAAAAGCCAAAGGCTACTGTATTGTTTTGCAGTTTAGGGTTTGTTTATTATGTGGTTGGCATTGCTTTTGATGTGTCCGCAAACTGTGTGGTCACGGATGATGCAGGTGTTTACAGCTGACAAGGGTTTCCTTTGCCAAAGCCAGACCTATGGCTCTCAAAGACCTAGTCATTTAACCTTAACCACACTAAACCTGTTTTAAAGGACATTTTAGCAATAAAACGTATATTTTGTTTGTTTTTTAAAGTGCTGCTTGTTACAGTGCTGTTTAAAGTTATGAAGCAACAGAGCATTATGGTGTAGTTGCTTTATAAAACATTAGATTTTTTATGACATATTTTTTAATTTTTCTCAACTTCTGTCTGTTTTTGCCGATCTTTGGCACTGGATTTTTGCTGGCGAGTACGAAGGCAGTCTAAGCTCACAGAGTTCCTGTTGAATAATGTGGAGAAATTGCTTTAGATTTATAATTGGTTCCATTCACTATGATGGAAAAGCTGCCAGAGCAGCAGGGGCCCCTCTGTCCTTCTCTCTCTCTCTCTCTCTCTCTCTCTCTCTCTCTCTCTCTCTCTCTTTCTTCTCCTTCAGACTGCTTATCTGCATGGGTATAAGCTCCATCTGATTTTACAAGAAAATATGTTTTGTATTAATATCTGTTCTTTATTGAGTTTTATAATGGCTACATGTGTTCTAGTGAAGTTTTTGTTCATGATTGATTGGCACAGGCTTTAACTACACTTTTAAAAATAAATGTTTCAAATGGGGTGACTTAGAACAACCATTTTTGGTTCCCAAAAGAACAGTTTTTGTTATTGTGAAGGACAGTTTAAAACTGTAAAGTACTTTTGGGGAATGGAAAGGTTCCATGGGTGTTAAAGGTTCTGCATGGAATCATCAGAGCCTATAAAGACCCTTTTTTAAAGAATATTAGGCGTTTGAATATGTTGTATTTGAGCGGTTTGTTCTGAAAGTGAATATTTAGGGTGTGTTGTGTTAAGTTCTGATTCTGATTAAGTGTTTGTGACAAACATACTTGTATTTGTATACATGTGAAGTCATTTTATCTGTTGAGAGCTGGTGAAGAGCTTATAAAATGTGTAAAAGAGTCAAAAAACCTGGAGGTTTTTCTTTACATACTCAGAAGTGCATCTTTAATGCCTGTGTTGAAGTGTAACAGACAACATCGCGACTATGACAAAATAAACCAAGTATGCTTGAGCCCTTTCTTTTTTATGGTCACAGCTTGTGACATCATATCCTATTTTTTGATTTGTTTATTTGTCTTTGGCCCATGCTGCATTCATATTTCAGTTGAACTGCACCCGAGCTTGTTTGGAAATGGATTGAGACTTATCTTTTCAGCAGTGTTGGTCCACTTGTTTGTTGTGCTCTAATATGCAGATGACAGCGTTCACACTTATTCAGATGAACTACACTGAACACAATAGAACCAGATTGTGTTTTAGTCAAACCAAATCTGTCAAGTGTGAACTCACCCTTAGATATATTAGGTCCTTGTGAAAATGTTAATGCCTTTGATCGCTCTTTAGAGAACTAAAGACTAACACATGCTTCACATATTACATTCTTTTGGAACCATTTGATCTTTTTTTTTCTAATATGTTTTCATGGGATGTGTTTTTTCATGTTGGATCTGTAGTATCACAATCAACTATCTTGTGAATTCCTTTTTTGAGCCAGTGCCTCTTTTTTCCATATGTAAGCTGAGTGAGGTGATCTAAGCTCATTGAACCAGTTTACTGATTGCCTGACTTGACAATATTTTCCTAATAAGCATCACCAAGGCAGTCTTGTAATGGATTTTTGGTGAAATGAACCTCTTATAATACCTGCCTTGGTGGGGAACAGCATGAAAACAGAGTCAGTCTAATCCTAACTGACAGTTCCCATCGTCTGACCGAACTGAGGTATGCAGTCATGTGACCATCCTCCTCAAAGTGCCCAAGCTCAATAATTAGCGTGTGGTAGTTAATGCAGCCTTGTTATATGAATTATGCAAATATCAGGGTGCTTAATTGATCAGAGCCCCTGGACTTGGCTCAATCTTTTGCTCGTTAATCCATTGAGTGGGTCTCATTATTGTTTTTTGGGCAGCGGTGGATGTCGCTCATTAATACACTGAAGGGTACGATGATGGCAGGGGTATTGGCCTTGTTAGTGGTCCTTTTGATGTTTAATTTTCCGGCATGGGAACGACTGATGTCTGTGTGGTGAATTGTGGGAGTCTAAGCGGCAATGGAAACCATTCTGTTCTGAGATCCATGAGAACGTTCCAAAAGATTAAGAGATGTTGAAGAGCCCTGAAGGTGAAGTCATGACTGTGGCAGCAGGTGAATGCCCATGGATTTGGCTGGACCATAAATTTAATATTCATGATGATTTTGATGGTGAAATTTGAAACTGGGTAATTAATTGTATAAAGACTGTTATTATTAGATTATTTTCAAAGTTTAAAGTTGTGGTATGTTGAGTTAAATTCTTCCCTGATTTACACTTAAATTAGTCTAGTTTGATTCATCCGTGTGAAGTGGTTGAAGTAATTCAATAAATCAATTCAAAACTGTGATTCAATTCACCAATCATGGTTTCCACAAAAATATGGATGAATGGATAATAAGAAACATTATTTGAGCACCAAACCATCATATTTGTATGATTTTGGTCAACTTATGCGGAATATCGGGGCGTGCAATATATGTATGTATGTATGTATGTACTGTATATTGTATTTGTTGTTTTAACGATTTGCCAAATCATAACATCAAGTATGTCACTCATTTTCAGTAACCAATCAAAATGCTGCATGTTCACAGATTCACTGTTTGCTGTGTATGTACTATAGCAAAGTGTGCATGCAAGGGTGTAGCACAACAGATTGCTGTGTTTGAGAAAAAACAAAGGTGAAGATATTTAAACACCAGGAATTTTGCATTCCAGGATTTAATTATTTGATGTAGATCGTAGCCTCCCCAAGAGAAATCAAAATGCGTGACACAACACCAAGAAAAGCACACACTTTGAAATACCGGTTTCTGAGAATAGATGTAGAAAGCTGAATGTTGTCCGTCATGTCACAATACTTTTCTTTTTAGTGATATGCTGAGAGTTGTAATAAACTTTTGTTCAACTTTAAGTTAGACAACATACATTACAAATCTAAACTGAAAGTAGCCACCAGTAAACACACTCTATTACTTACTTTCACTTTTGATTTTGCGCGAGAATTTTTGTATAAGAGTCTCTTTACCATGATGTTCTTTCTCATGTTCTAGTCTCAGGTAACCACTCAGTTTTAGTTGTTTGTTTGACATTGAGGATGAACAGGCTACAGTCTCCGTGTTATTAATGAAGTATTGTGTGTGCTTATAAGGCAACCGAGCAGTCGAAGATTCTTTCTTTAAAACACTGTGTAACTTTGCTCTATGCAACTGGGCAGTGCAGGTCCTGGCAGATAGATACAACTGTAAAATGCCCACTGCCATTCACAGTGCGAGAATGACTGAAAAATTGGAATCGAAATGCATGCATCGTATCGAATCCCTGTTCATTTACATTTGAAACCGGTTTTTGATACACAACCAAGCATGCACATTGGAAGAGTGCGGGTGGAGTGCAGAGAGAGAGAGAGAGATGATGATGATGATGATGATGATGATGATGATGATAGACTCCTTTTTGAACTCTAAATGCGACCATTGTAAAATGGTTTTATATAATGTGCATGTGTTTCAAAATATATTGGTAGAAATTAATACAATGATATATGGGCCAACATTAACCCACGCAATCTTAATTTTAAATGATCATGATTTTTATGTTCATTAATCCTTCAATGATCTCAGTATGTTTAGTTTTGAGTTTGACCGAGTTTTTAGTCTTTTCAGCCAGCATTATAATTTCAATTGTTTTAATAGTTACAAACAATCAAACAGTTTATAGTTCAGATATAAACACTGATGTTTATGATAAAGTTATTATATTTAAAATAATAAAGTCACAGTTTAAAGCAAGTTGTTGCTTCAAATGAAGGTTGTAGCAATAGCATAGTTAAGCCAATATGCGGAGACAACAGCCATCAAAAATAAACACTAAATAATTCTTTAAAAATAATGAATTAACAATAAAGCTTGAAGTTTTTATGAGTAAGATATTGAATTATTAATTAATCATGAAAGTAAAATATAAATATAATTATTTGTTGTTGATTACAAGATAGGCGTCACGGTGGCGCAGTGGGTAGCACAATCGCCTCACAGCAAGAAGGTCGCTGGTTCGAGTCTTGGCTGGGTCAGTTGGGATTTCTGTGTGGAGTTTGCATGTTCTCCCCGTGTTGGCGTGGGTTTCCTCAGGGTGCTCCGGTTTCAGTGATGGGTTGCAGCTGGAAGGGCATTCGCTGCGTAAAACATATGCTGGATAAGTTGGCGGTTCATTCCGCTGTGGCGACCCCAGATTACTATCGGGACTAAGCCGAAAAGAAAATGAATGAATGTTTAAAGATTATAGTTTTTTTCATTTTGCATAATCAGCAACATTAGCAATGGTTGTTTTTCTCTTGTTTCACTTTCTGATTATTGAATATAGCATTTTAAAATTTGATTTATTCAGCTGGTTATTTCTTGATTTTGTTTTTGAAGAATAGCTAAAACACTGAGATACTCTCCCTATGGCTCTATCTCTCTATTTTGAGCCAAATGGCCAGCAGCCATCTTTAACCATCCGCAATCTCAATTCCCCCTTACCCTTCGGTCAATCACCAGTTGACATCCACTCTCTAATTTGGATCCCCAAAGTTTAGATCCCCCTCCACCCTCCCCCACATCCACTAACCACTTTTGGCCATCCAACTCCCCCCCCATCCCAAAACTGCAGCCCTCACTTGTCCATTGAGCGGCCCCCATCAGCTCTTCCTCTGGCCCTTCTGAAAAACGTCCCTCCTTTCACAGGGGGCCGTGGGGTTATTGTCTGTGCACCGGCTCACTGCTTTACAATGACTCTCCACTCTATTAAGGTGCGTTCTGCCTGTTACCGTCGCCCGGAGCAACGGGCCTCCCGCATGGCAGATATGTGCTGCGGCATTGTGGGCCATGGGCCCGCGCAGGCAGTTGAACCCAGCACTCCTCACACTTGACACCGCATGTGTTTATCTAAAGGGGGGGTATTGTGATGTTTGGAGAATCGAGGATGGGTGGGGGGGGGGGGGGGGTGGTCTGAAGGACATAAATAGGATGAGGGGAGCGGGGTGATAAATATTCAGAAGGAGCTAAACCCCACCTCCTCCCCGTTACTCTTCTCCTCCCTCTGTGCGGAAAAGCAGATGGAATGTGGATGGTACGAGGGAGGCCCACGGGCGGCCGAGAGCGGTTTTATCCAATTAGTAGGGTTGTCAAAATGAATTTCACACAGGCTGGAGGACAATGGTGACCAGAGTGGCCCTAGAAGAAAGGACTCCATTTAGTGACAAAGAGGCATTATGAAGTCACTTCAGTATTATGCTTTTTGTCTCCCTTTCTCTTATAAACGCTCATGCCTTTGTACAGCTCTTATCCAGATGCTCAGATCAATGCGATCTCAACTCTCTAAAAAGGTCACGTACTTCTAGCTCAGCGTGTTTTCCGTTTTACAGTATTGTTTGTCTCCCGCTGTGTCTTTGGTAAAGAAGTAGAAAAAGAAATGGCAGTGCTGTGAATGATTTTCCATTGCAGTTGTGACTTGATATGAATGTGAAGTGTTTGCCTCGGAGCCGATGACATGAGCTGGGTTGCGCATATGTGTCTGAATAAAGCGTGTGTGTTCAAGGGGATAACTTCTGACGCCTGAGACAGGTGCTTTGACAGCCAAGGAGAGACTATTGCCGCCTTTCCAAACCTATTGGGCAGCTGTCCTGTTCTTGTTGACAGCACAGCTTTGTTGGGTGCAGCAAGCCCAGAAGCAGTATTTTTTTTTTCTGACGCAAACACCTAGTCACAATTTAGTGCAAGACTCTTAGGTTGGTTAACAATCTCTGTTGTCTAATTAAATCAGTTTGCATATGTTGTTTTTATGCCTTGTAAACATAAGCAGTTTGTAATTTTATATACTTTTTTCAAATGTACTTTTGTTGACTGCTATAAAATGTGAGGTTGTGGCAAAGTTGTCTACCTGACTAACTAACATTTTGCTAAAATTATTTAATAATATGTTGCTATTACAGTGTAACTACTTAGTTGAACAGTCTGAAAGAAGTCTAAAGTTTTGCACAGGTTTTTGTTCACTGGAAGTCTGTTGAAAAATGTAAGTTAGAGTATTTTCAATTTCATTTCAATTTAAATTTTAATTGCTCAATGATTCATGCAGGTAGACAGCAGTGACTACTGATTTAAAGGGATAGTTCATTCAAAAATGAAAATGCACTTAGTCCCATATTGTTTCAAACGGAGTTAAACTATGTGTGGTCATTACTTTGAGCGGCTTTAAAAATATCGTTAATTTGAAGAGAAAAATATATTAATTAAATATTAAGTTCTTTATGATCTCAGAAATTGTCAAAACATTTATGGTTGGTTGTCTGTGCCAGTTAAGATATTTTCATGTCAGTCAGTCATCTGAAGTTCTGAACTGGAGGTTCATTTCCACAAAACAGCAAAGTAACTTGCTGCCCTGTTGGAGAATCTAAGATTTCCTATTTTACACAAATGTTGCTCGAACCCTGTTAGTTAGAACCAGAGCTCCACAATAAATTTTGAGATCAGTGGCACTAAGTTCTACAGAGGACGGCACTAACAGCTTTGGTAGCGCTGCACATAAGTTTTTTTCTTTTAGAAGCACATACATGACAGTAGCTTGAGTTGAGAGAGGAGGACCTTGATTCAGATATAAATGTACACATTTAAAGATCATGATATTCATAATTATAAAACCTTACTACCATAGTAAAGAGTTGCCATTTCCATTTATTCTCGTCTATGCCTTATTAGCACAAAGCTATGTTTATTACCACAGGTCAAGAGCTACAGTTCATAAGTTCAAATGTCTGTTTTTGCAACTATCGCAACTATTTCATTGATTTAACAATAGACACCATGATCAGAACAGCTCTTGACTGTACTTCCATCCCTCACAGTCATTGGTTGTAGTCAAAACACACCTGAAAACAATCCTCTTTGCCTGTAGTAGTTGTAGTAATGGATGTTGTTATAGTATTAATAGCAGTGTCACCAGTTGTAATATGGTAGTAAATCATTCATTTTAGAAAGACCAATGACTCGAGCCAATAATTGACCTGATTAAAGCTGATGAATCACAGAGCTTTTAACTAAACATTGAGAACTTGACTAAGTGTTCGCTTAATGTGGTAGAAGCTAGTTGTTGTTGGCTAGCTCGTCAAGCTGAGTGTTTGCTTAGGTCAGGATGATCTTAGCTACACAGAGAGATTCGCCTATGTGCCTGGAACCAGCATCACGCCGTTTCCATTTCAGAGACGAGAAACAAACAAGCTAATGTTGTAGCAGTCAACGAAATCCATCAGCGTTTTAGCACATAAGCTAATTAAAATGATGAGTCCAGCATTTCCAAATCAGTCAGAGTAAATAACATCTCTCTCTGAAGCATTACACAGACAGCATGACTTGTTTATTTCTGGTGCTGGAAATGGAAAAACATTTATTTAGGGCCAACCCCAAAGTCTGTAAATGGCACACATTCTGTTCCGTCAGCAGAGTTTGGCTAATAGCTAATGGCTATGTACCTACCAGCTCCAGAAAAACAACTCAGAATCCCAAGACTCAGACTTCATTTATTTTTGCAGAGGTTTTCCAGTTTTTTTTTTCTTTTCCTGAGAGTTGCGTTGTGCGGTTCCTCCCATGTTTGAGCTCTCAATCTTTCTGTGAGGCTTCATTAATCATTACTTACAATTGATGGGAGTAGAGTTGCGTGTGTTTGTGTATGAGTGTGTGTGTGTGTGTGTGTGTGTGTGAGAGAGAGAGAGATTTGCAGTCTGGGAGCAATGGACCACCCTCCTCCTCCTGACGGGAAGTTGTTAGTTTAACCTGACAGGAAAGAATTCGGGAAACTTGGCAGTGAAAGTCGAGGGAGAGAAACGCTCCCTTTCCTGCATTAACTGTTAATACACTAACCATTACTCTTTTTCTCTCTCTCTGCTCTCACTCTGTTCTCCCCTGGTTTGTGACTTTGCTGGGATCACATTACGCCACTCAGTATTTCCAGAAAATACAAATGATATCACCCCCACCCCATTGTTCTTTGTGCCTGTGCAGTTTTTTTTTAAAGCCGCCTGTATCAGTTACACCTGAGTGAAGAGACTCAGATTTCCCCCTCGTCTTATCCGGGCACCCGTCTCAACGGCTCGACCCGCTGGATGGGGGTTCAAGCGGATGTGTGTTTCAGCATGTGCTCCGTGAACATGTAAGGAAGGATTGTTTCAAGAGTAGCAGAATGCCATTTTTGAGTCTTAAAGAGGATAATGGGAAGGGAACGCTACTCAGAGTTTAAAAAAAAAATGTGCAGGACAGTTGTCACATTGAAGTTTATGATTACTTGCTCTGTAGTTATATTTATTTAACACTTTCATCTAAAAGCTTGTACTTTACATATTAAAGTACTTGGATTTTATAATTATTTATTATTATTAAGACCTAGGGGAAATATTTTGCGTTTTATTGTTTTTTTGTTTTTTTTTACAACAATTTTGTTTTGCAACAATCACTGTCTTAGTAAGATAACTTTAATTAAAGTCATCAGTATTTAATTCAAACATATTTTTTACACACACACACACACATATATATATATATATATATATAAATATACAACATACTGGTTGGAATTTATTTATTTATTTTTGCTTTTGAAAGTGTCTTTTATTCTCACCAAGTCATCAATTGTCATCATGCATTTACGTGATCAAAATAAACTTCACACACACTCAATAAGGTGTATTATTATCATTGTTGAAAATGTGCTGCTTAATGTTTTTGTGGATCAATGCATTTTTTCCAGATTAGTTGCATAGAACATTGAAAAAGCGCATTTATTTGAAATAGAAATATTTCAATATCTGGTAACATTACAAACGTCTTTACTGTCACTTCTGATCATTTTAATGCATCCTAGCTGAATAAAAGTACAATTTAAAAAATAAGAAAACTCAGTGATGCTAAACATTCAACATCTCGAATATGTCTTCATTTTCTCTACATGCTTCTTTTTAAAAGCAATAACTTTGTAGTAAACACTGCATTACGTTTGTACATTATAAATGGATGTGTGGTTAGAGGTTGTGTATGTGCTAGCTCACATTTATATTTACAAAATGCACAATTTAAAGTTAACCTAATTTTCCTCTTTTTTTTCTTTCTCTTTCTCTCTCTCTGACAGGGGTAGTGTATGGAAGATGTCTGGGACATTGGATTGGATTCCCTGGGAAAGAAAGCGGAAGATTCGAGTACTCTGTTCCCTGTGTCTGCTGCTGTTCTGCCTGCAGGATAGTACTGCTGTTACAGGTGGGTTTGGTTCTTCTCCATCAAGTCCTGTTCCCACCAAAACATCATAAAGCTGGCTGCATTTTAACCGGAGCAAAATGGATTCAGATCCAGCGGCAATTATAGATGTTTGTTTTGGATAGCCGATATATTTATCCACCATTTTTATGTCCCAATTTTTCTTCTAGATGACGTTCCAGTGTTCACTGAGGAGCCGTTCTCGGTGGTACAGAAGCTGGGGGGCAGCGTGACCCTGCGCTGCAGTGCCCTGCCTGACCATGTCAACATCAGCTGGCATCTGAATGGTAGAGAGCTGCCAGCTGGGGGCGACCAGGAGCTGGGAGTGCTGGTGCGGCCCGGTTCTCTCTACATCCCCTCCCTTACAAACCTCACCGTGGGCAGATACCAGTGTGTGGCCACCACCAGCGTCGGGTCCTGCGCGAGTGTGCCGGCCAATGTTACTGCAGCGAGTGAGTACGCCAGTGCTTTTGTAAACATCAGTCACTTGTTGTATACATATTTACAGACAGTGGTGTGAACTTTGAAGCTCTTCTGCGCTGAATGTGCTCAAATGGGCTGTACAGAGAGTGTTTGTGTGCGAGAGATGTACTGCTGTGTGTGTGTGTGTGTGTGTGTGTGTGTGTGTGTGTGTGTGTGTGTTCATGTGTTCATGTTAGCCAGTGTTGGAGCACGGAAAGGGGTGTGTAATGTGACCCACCATAATGCCTGTACGAGTGAACCACGAGCCCCATTAGTGAAGGGCCTCCTCCCTGTTCTTCATGGCTTTCCTTTGCATATGTAGAGATTGAAAGAAACAGAAAGAGAAACAGCAAGTTAATTTTGAGAGAGTTTTGTTAGTATATTGAGGCGTTGGCATATTCATTTATACTTCTGTTTGGGGTGAGTTTACTTAATTATTTATTAAAGGAATTGAGGTTTTTGTCAGCATTAGTTTATGTTTAATCACATCTAATCGCAAATAAGCAAACAAATGATGCTCTTTTTAAACTATTCATTAAAGATTCCTGGAAATTGTATGAGGGTTTCCAGTAAAACGTTAAGCAGCAAAGCTCATTTTAACACTATTATAATAATGAATGTTTCTTTATTGCTCAGCATTTCATAAAGATTAAAGATCAGCATTTTATAAAGATTTCTAAGGGATCATGCGAGTTTGAAGACAGGAATAATGAAAAGAGAAATATAAATGCCTGCCTGCTTCTTTTGTGACTAATATGTGTGATATAAAGTTTATCATCATTCAGCTGATACATGTATTCTGGCCTATATTTATCAAAATATATAAATATATATTCAAAAAGTGATTGTACTATATGTATTGTATTCTGACAAATAGGTAAAACCTATTGTTTTTAAGGTTATTGGCAAAGTATAAATATTTCAATTCCAAATTAACTAATATTTTAATCCTAGTATTTCTCTTAATACATCATGAAAGGATTTTTGTTCTGAATGTGTTTGACAAGATTTGGTATATAAACGTGTAAGATATTTTGTAGGTGTCTTCTATAAATGGTAAAAATGTAGGATAGTTTTTATTTTTTGCTTAGAAAACAGGACAGGACACAAAACAACAAAGTTGGAAAAAGTAAAACAATGTATTACCATTTTCATCTTTAACAAAAATGACAAAATCCTGAAGCTTTTATTTGATCTAGTTTTAAATTTCATAGTGAATCTCAGATTTTCAGGCCCTGCAATATGTGAATATGTGGCACACACACACACCCACATGAGACTGTGACGTGCCGTGTGCGCATGCATGCATGTTTGTGTTATAGTGTGAGTAGTGTAGGTTTGGCAGGACTAGTCGAGGCAGGATCTTTTGTCAAGATGAGACGTGACATGAGATTCTTGACACCATCTTCACCTCCATGAAACAAGCATGCTTTACATCATCAAACTCTGCACTTCTGCTCACGGCATTTAATGGTGCATTGGATTTCAGTCCTTTCTCAAAGCTCATTTATTTAGTACGAACTTTCAGCCTCCCTCGTTTTACTTTGACTCTTGTACATGAGCAAGATGTAATTGATAAGGTCTCTGAGTGTAGAAGGCGAGAGCTAGGAGCGCACAGATGCAAGCTCTTAACTGGGGCCCCCCTGTCTCTGAAGATCCTACGTCGGCCCCTCGCTCTAATTTAATAAAGACCTCCTCCTTCGGCCTGCCAGGGGTTGGACGGCTCCTCGGGGAGGCCGCTGCGTGTGATCGCGAGCCTGAAGTTGTCTCACGTCTCCATATTTCAAATCTCTGCCCATTTGTTTTTGCTTTGTGAAAGAGCTTGGCTCTCCCTGGTATCCGTCTCTGCAGGAATCCTGTCTGAAGCATCTCCCAATGGGGAGGCCGTTGCCTGCCTGAGCATTATTTCAAACTCTCCTCTTGAATTCCTCCACAGACAAGCAAGCCTCCCATGTCCTTCCAGCCAAAAAACATTCCTTTGGCACTCTCTCTCTCTCTCTCTCTCTCTCTCTCTTTTTCTTTTTCCCCTTCTCCCTCACACAAAAAAACACACCTCTTCACATATGTTTTTAATACATGGTATAACAAATTCTCAACCTCTTAGACGAACTTGTTTTTCTTTGTCGTCTTTAAGGGCTACACGCAGTCTGGCCAACCGTATTCCACACAATAGTTACTGTATCATCTCAGTGTGAGTTTAAAACGTCATACAAACCAATCACACACAGGCTCCGTGGCCCCAGACATAAAAATGATGAATGCTAAGTAACCGTGCAGCTTCGCCAAGTGGAGTTGGAAACTCATCTGATCTATTTTATAAATACTATTAATCCTGCGCGGCTCCCAGCATTCCCTGCTCTCGAGGCCTCCAGGAGTTTTTGAATATACCGCCCGCATGCAAACAAATCAGACATTCATCTTTTACCTCCTCACACGCACATACAAACATATTAGAAGCATATAAACATTTGTTTCACAGTTTCTACTTGTAGTCTGCCACTGGTCTTTCAGGCTTCGTTCACAATTAAAGCAGTCTGTGCAACATGTGTGCTATATTTCTGGTCTTCCGATGTTATATGATCGCTTTGTGTGAGAAACAGACTGAAATAAAGAATATAACAATATATTGTTTTTGCGTAAGTTTAACCCTAATAGTGAAATAATTTTTTAATAGCTGTGACTGCTTAAGATATCTAATTTAAACCATTTGGACACTAGAAATTGTACAATTTGTAACATTAACAAAGATTATTCATTCATTCATTTTCTTTTCGGCTTAGTCCCTTTATTAATCTTGGGTCGCCACAGCGGATTGAACCACTAACTTATCCAGTATATGTTTTACGCATCGGATGCCCTTCCAGCCACAACCCATCACTGGGAAACATCCATACACACTCATTCCCACACATACACTACGGACAATTTTGCTTACCCATTTCACCTATACCACATGTCTTTGGACTTGTGGGGGAAAGCGGAGCACCTGGAGGAAACCCACGCGAATACGGGGAGAACATGCAAACTCCACACAGAAATGTCAACTGACCCAGCCGAGGCTTGTACCAGTGACCTTCTTGCTGTGAGGCGAACGTGCTACCCACTGTGCCACTGCGTCGCCCTCAACAAAGATTAATTGTATTGAATTATTTTTACTTTGGAGACTAGAAGTCAACATTTGAGGTGTTTAAAAAAGTTTTTAAAAATTGTCTTAAGATAAGAGCGGATGTTGTTGAACAGTTTTTTGACAAATTTAATGAGAGCTTTTATCTACTTCTAATGCTCAGGTCTTATTTTCCAGTTGATTATTTAATTTTTGTACAACAATACTGTTAGATTTTCCGGAGAACCGTGAATCACTGTTTATTTAACTTGTATCTTTCTATTTTATTAATTTATGCTTGTAATTTGTTTATTATATTTTACGTAGATTCACTCCTCTACAAAATCATCACAATCAATGTAAAATTATGAATTCTTTCCAAATGGAGATATAAGTCATATTGTGAAATTATATTCATATCGCAATATATATTGCAAAAAAAAACTAAATTTCGCAATGTCAGTTTTTTCCAATATCATGCAACTCTAATTTATATGCTAGCAACCTCAGCTGAAGAAGCTCTAGCCTATGTGTAAAGTTATTGTAAAGGCTTTATTAGACTGAAAGCATAGAGTTGTATAGACTTTTTACACTACATCTCCTACAGGTGGTTTATAAAGTCCACTCACTGGCTCGAAGCAAACTCAAGAGTCACACAATGTTTCCCAGAAATTATGGATTGTTTATAAGAAAGTGTCTGGTGTAAATTGGGGGTGCTTTTGTTGGACAATTAAATAATAAAGTATAAATTAGACCAGATATTTTCCTTCTATTGTGTTACCTTTTCATGGTATGTGATGATTATGGTGCATTTTTGTTGTCCTTTTGACCTTTACAACCCCTGGTCATATAAAATGCTTTCATATAAAACCTTTTCACTTTTTGAAAGAAATCTTATGCTTCCCAAGGCTGCATTTTATTAAAAATGTAAGAAAAACAGTATTAGAAATGAGGACTGGTTTATATGGCCTAAAATAGTTTTACAGTTTTGTGGAATGATGATGAATAGAGGAGCCGAAGAACACTATTCATTTGAATTGACTTTTTTATTATCATCAACATGCACTATCCTTGCTGGATATATTATATATTTTTATTCATTCAAAGAATTATTACTCATCAAACTTTTAACAACACCCTTAATGTTTTCCCCCTTTTTTCTGCTTCCCTCATTCTCCCCCTCACACACCTGAGGGAATCCTGCAGGAGAAATGCTTTGAGGAGAGGGAGTCAGCCAGAGGAGGGGTTAAAGGTGTGCAGTCAGGAATTTAGGAGAGGTGTGGGTCGGTGGGGGATGCTGGCAGGGGTGGGTTGTAAAAAGAGCCTGATTGATTTAGCAAATGGATTGGGGTATTTTTCTCCTAAAACATTCTCCACCCTGCTCTCAGCCTCATATCCTGGGATTCTCATCTCCCAAAGAAATTTTAAAAATCAGAAAATCGTTTGACTTCAAAAATCAAATGATGATTACTTTTCAGAGTGCAGATGCAGAGAGTTTATCAGATCCTGATTATTTAGGTGCTCGTCTCATTCGTCATTGTATATCTTTGCTTCCAGGAATACTCAACAAAGAGCTTTTTTAATCTTTACCTCACAGATCATTTGGCTCTGTTGTTCATAACTTAGAGACGCGTCAGACGCAAAGGAATATAACTAAACTCTGGAGAACAATGAAACGGTTTGATTTGTGAGAGGAGTAATGAACAGTCGGGAAGATATTTGATTAAGTTTGGGGGTTTTTCAGGACAATGCTGTGCAGTTTTCCCCCGTCTGCCTTTGGAAAATATTTCCTTCACACAGCGACTCGCTTAGGCAGAGTTATTCTGTTTTATTTCAATCCAAACGGCTTGTCCTCTCTTGAAACTCAAGAGATGGGGCGACCTTTAGCCTTTGACCTCGTTTTAGCCTGGGCTGACTTGGGCTTAAGGAAGCTAGACTTTCTGTCTCTGTTTTTCAGAGCTATTGGGTGTCTGCCCATTCGATATCCCAGTAAAAGTTTTAAGCATATGCACTCTAAAGCTTCTCGGTTTCCTGAATGGAATACAAAGAGCCTTTCAACTCCGACTCTTGGTTGTTCGAGATTTCCTTAGCTTTTTCTGTTTTTCCATTGAAAAAGTTTTCACAATCGTTGTTATGTGTTTGTGTGCAGAACTGCGTGATTTTGAGCCTGATGACCAGCAGGAGATTGAGGTGGATGAAGGGAACACGGCAGTAATCGAGTGCCATCTGCCTGAGAGTCAGCCTAAAGCTCAGGTCCGCTACAGTGTCAAACAGGAGTGGCTGGAGACATCTAAAGGTGCTTTTTACTGCTTTCTCTATACCATCTTCCTCTCTCACAGTGACCCACTAGAGGAACTCAGTAAACTTTCAAGGAGGGGAAAAGATGGCGTAAAATGATGACTTAACACTATTAGGTTTTATGGGGTTTCTGCAGGCCTTGAAGTGCTTTTGTCCGACCAGAAAATGTTCAATTCATAAAGTTTTGGCAATTTGCATGCACCGCGAGACAAAATAAATAAATATCTTTGAATCAAGATACATTTACTTGATACAAAATGAAGAAATCAAGTCATGTTAGAAATTAGTTGAGTTAATGCTTAAAACAAGAATCTGTCAATTAGGGTATCACAATTATTTTTCAGTTTGATGTTTATTCCTGTTTTAATCATAGAACTGGTTAATTTTTAGCAGTTTACCAGAAAGCAAGATTTCTTATCAGCTATTGTTCCACATAAAGTTATTGCTCTTCCCAAGCAAATGTTAAAAACAAAATACAAAACTAAAATCAAGTCATTCAAATTACTGTATGTTAGTCATCTATGTTAATTGGTAATGAAAAAATGTAAACCATAAGAACATTTAATAACTGTCAGTCATTATTTTATAACAAATTAAGTTTCTATAAATGATACGTTTAAAAATGAACTGCTTTGTTGTTTTAATAAAGTATCAGAAATGTCTAAGACGCTCTTCAGATATTTTCTTAGAAAATGAGAGATTTTGGATTTGAGACAAACTTCTCTGTTCAAGGTACAAAAATGCAGTTGCTCAAAGATACTGATAGACTTTCTGAAATGTCAGATTATAATAAAAAGTGCAATGTAAGTGTGTACTTTCCTGTCGTTGCCACAAGAGGTCCTAATGGCCATTAATGCTTGTTTGTAGAAACTGCTGCTCTTAGTTTCCTGAAGACAATTTTGCTGAGCAAATTTAACATGTTTCTAATAGCTACTTGAGTAGCTCAGTAGTACTTATCTCACTATTCAATTCAATTCAAGTTTATTTATATAGTGCTTTTTACAATGTAGATTGTGTCAAAGCAGCTTAACATGTTCTAGTAAAGTCCAGATTTTAGAGTTGAAGTTCAGTTTAGTTTAGTTCAGTTCAGTTCAGTGTGGTTTAAATTTCACTGCTGAAATTTCAAACACTGAACAGCAAATCCACAGAGGCGCAGCTCCACAAGTCCCGATCTGAGCAAGCCAGTGGCAACAGTGGCGAGAAAAAAAAACTTCAGCAATTGACGAAGTGAAGGGAAAAAAAACCTAGAGAGAAACCAGGCTCTGTTGGGCATGACCATTATTCTTCTGGCCAAACTTCCTGAGCTGCAGTCTAGGTGCTGGAGGCTGGAGAAGTTGGACGTCCATCGTGGAAAAGCTGCAGGTGTGGGTAGGGCACTGGCAGGAGGTCAGGCTGACCCATAGGATCAATGCGTGGACTTGTTTGTCACTGTGGCCCTTCTGGAATCAGTCTCATGCACTCCATTCCTCCATGACCACCACAGCATCAGCTCGGGATACGGCCTGGTCCAGGATACCTTGGGATCATCTCTTCACAGGTCTTGGATCGCATCAATGGCGCTGCATAGTCTGTAGGGGCCTCGGGATGAGTATCCCCAGGTGGAAATAGAAAATAAAGAAAATAATTAGCGTAGCTGCTGTTCATAGTGTATTTAAACGAGATGCAAAAATGGATTGTTATAGATGAAAATAGCAGTTATATATTAAGGACTGTTTTATCTGAACCATCATTAGATCTCTTTACAAGCCACATAACTTGAAGTCAAATACTGATGTGCTTCAATTATTTCAGCCATTTTTGAAAGGAATACGAGCTGATTCTGGTATTTGGGCGTTTGACAGCTCCTGTCTTGTTGAGAATCATCAAGTCTTTGTGTGTTGTCTGGTCTTGTCCACTCAACAAAGCGCTGTCTGTTAGCACGATTGTCTTTTGTTGCAATTACTCCTGCTGTTCAAGTATCCAGTTTAATGATGGTGAAGAAAATTGCCTTAAGGAATGTTCTAGATTGTCGAATCAGATTCTGTTGTTGAATCTGTTTATACTCGCCTATCCTGAAGATGCTAATCATCGCTCTTCTGTTTGTGTCCTAGGGAATTACCTGATCATGCCTTCAGGAAATCTGCAAATAGCCAATGCTACGCGGGACGACGAGGGCCCGTATATTTGTGCTGCTTACAACCCTGTCACGCAGGAAATAAAAACTTCCACCTCTACTGACCGTCTAAGAATACGACGTAAGTTTGGTTGCAGCTAAAAAGGCTATTATATGTAAATGGCTTCAGTCTAACCTTTCCACTTTAGGAGAATGAAAAGCAATTGTCAGAAATTTGGAAGGTGGAAACCCTAACTTTTTTCTTTAAAAATTAAAAAAAACTAAAAGGAGCTGCTTTATGGAGTAAGTGGAAATTTAACGATGCTAAAGTAGATAATATTTTACCTTATCTGTTAAGGTAAAATATAATGTTAAAATGTTATGTAAGGTCACCTTTACATTGTTCTATAACCTACTGTTCTTGTTAAATTATTACTATTTTTCTTTCTTTTTTTGACCTCATTTTTCTCCTTTGGTAATGTTAGCTTTCTTTTTTGTTTAGTTTAGTTTAGTTTACTTGTTTACAGGGTCAATGCACATTAATAAATTAATTAATTATTGTAAAATGTTCCAGATTTAGCCAAGAATGTCTATTTTTCATCTGTAGAGCCTTGACTTGACTTTCAGGTTTTATAAGTTACAAAATTGTATTTTGAAATGTTCAGGAAGTCAGATGAACACTTTTTTATGTGTAATTATATAAAAATCATACATAATTCTGTATTGTAACTTGTCGACTCTCTTAACACAAAAATAAATAAAATAAAAAAGAATATTACGCAAGTGAATACAAAGAACAAACACATTTAGTCATTTTTACATTCACATTCATACATTTTGCTCACACTTTTATTTATTTGTTACATTTTCTTTGAATCTAAACATGCATTCATTCCTAGGAATCAAACATACAACCATAGCATTTTAGCATCATGCTCTACCTTTTGAGCTACAGAAAAAAGTGCTATATCTTTGCTGTATATGTTTGCTGACATAAATTGAGTAAAATGTCTTGTGCTTTCTAGGGTCGACCTCTGAAGCGGCTCGTATCATCTATCCTCCCGCATCCCGCTCCATTATGGTGAATAAAGGCCAGCGGCTTGTGCTGGAGTGTGTGGCCAGCGGGATTCCCACTCCACAGGTCACATGGGCTAAAGACGGCCTGGACTTGAGGAATCTTAACAACACCAGATTCTTGCTCAGCAACTTGTTGATTGATGCTGCGAGCGAGAGCGATTCGGGCACTTACGTGTGTCTTGCTGATAATGGCATCGGCTCCGCCAGCTCTGCTCAAGTGCTGTACGACGTGCAGGTGTTCGGTGAGTGAGAGTTTTATATAAGCGGCAAAGACAAGACTTCGTAATTTAAGTGTCTGCATCAAATATATAGAAAGCATTTTAAATTAAAGAGAAATCATTCAGAGTATGATTTATGTAAAAAAAAAATTATGATATTCTAACCTGCACTTATTAAATTATAAAAAATAATAAGTGATTATATAAAATATTGATTGTATTTCAAATGTTTAAAAACATATTTAATTGATTCTAGTGGCTTCCAGTTTAGTGGCAAAGGATATAGATTTAAAATGTTAATTAGTATTTTATTATTTACATCAGTAATAATTACTGTTTTTGTGTTTTTATAATTAAAGTGAATAAAATAATTACCATAAAACTATTTTAAAACTATTTAAAAACCTTTTAACAATTACATTCACATTTTATCAGTTTAAAAAAACCTCTTAATGAATCTACTGACTTTTTAATAGTAGTATATTATATGTAATAATTCATATAAAAAAAAAAAAATCTAGATTAACAAACTTTAAAATAAAAGATAGAAAGTGATACCAAGTTCATTAACTAATGTTGTTCCCATGTTATCCCTCCATCTAAAAATAGTTTTCCAGTGGATTGTAGTTTCTCCAATAACTGTGTCTGGGTTACATTTTGTGTTATATAAAATATGAATATTAGTTATAACCATTAAACTAGCCCTCAGTGGAGAACATCTCCAGGCTGTTTGTTCAAATGAAATGGGCTTTGAAAAACAGAAACGGGGCACTGATGGAACATCTTATGTGTGTGGTGGCACAGTTTCAATTTCCAGTCATTTAACGCTACTTTGAGCTAATAAGCATTTATCAGACCTGAGGTAATTAGAGAATGTACTTGACAGTCAGCATCAAGATGAACCCACAGTACACTTACCGAACAGAAAGAGCATGTATGTATGTATGTGTGTGTAGGATTGAGTTTCTCAGACATTGATGAGCTTGTTTTTGTGGGCTCGGCTCACGGCAGCTGTGATTAATTAAGCCGCTCTTGCTGTTCCTCTAATGAGCTCGAGCTGATTCACTAGCAGCCAACCATCAAGTTTTGGAAGAGGGTGAGAGAAGTCAGTGTATCCCAGACTCCTCTGTGGCAGCCTGCCATCACAAACAGCTCTCAGGCTTCGTGCTGCTAAGGCAAGATACTGCAGGTGGATAGGATAAAACAAATAATAACAATTATATTATAAGGATCGATCTACGTTGATAGATCTTTATGCTAATATTTGCAAACTTTTTTGTATTACAAGTTTTCTAACATATGCAAATGTTAAATATTTAATCAACAATCAATAATGTTAAATTTGTATATAATTTGCATAAACGTCTACCACAAAAAATATGAACATTGGATGAAGAAATTTTTTTTACATATTAGAGTCAAAGTTATTGGGAATCGCTTCATAATTCAGCCAGAAATAAAATATTTTCACAAATATTTTGTAGATGAAAGCGTATATAATCTGGTAAATTATGTATGAACATATTCCTCCATAAAAAACAACAAGAACTTCGTACTATAAATTTCAGGGTTTGTATGGGTTCTGGAAATCCTTGAAAATCCACAAATGTTATACTAGTGTTTTCAAGGTTTGCAAAGTGCTTATGTTTTGGAGGAAGTGTTTGAACCTGCTTGAAAATGTAATTGTTGCTTTCATAACAATTTATCTTACTAAATATGTACTAATAATTAAATATTTTAATAAAATAAAAAGAGTAAATGACTATAATCACTCAATGTTGATGGGAATGGGCTTTAAATACTGTACTATACTATAGTATACTGTAACAAAATTTCTTCTGATATAATGTGATGAAGTATGTGCAGTATATGTATGTAGATAAGTAATTTGCCAGACTAAAAGTGCAGGAAAAGTTTGTAAATGCACCTGGAAAGTGCTTGAAAAGTGCTTAGATTTTACTTTAGAAAGGCATAAGAGCCCTGAAATATGAATGAAAGTGTGGAGTTTGATTCTGCTGAAGTGGAGATTTATGACTGCTGGAGAAAAACTCACTTAAACTGCCTTCAAAATTATGTATTATAGTTGAAATATATATATATATATATGACACAAATTGACAAAATTAAAACTTAAAATGTGTATTTTGAATATTGTGACTTTAAAAAACACTTTCTGCAATCTCAAAATGGATTGCATGAAGAATGTTTTTGCCTACGGTGTCTCTCCTTAAAGCATCAGTGTGTGTGTTGGTTTGTTCTAATTTCTTCTATTGTGTTTCAGAGCCTCCTCAGGTGCGTGTGGAGCTGCAGCAGCAGGACGTGGCGTGGGGGGATACTGTGCGCTTTAGCTGTCAGGTGAGGGGCAAACCTGCACCCACTGTGGTTTGGCTCCACAACGCTCAGCCACTGAGCCCATCGCCCCGTCATCGGGTGTCTGCACAGGTGCTGCGCGTGCTCAATGTCGGCCCACAAGACGATGGCATGTACCAGTGCATGGCGGAGAACGGCGTGGGCAGCTCACAGGCAGCTACACGACTCCTCACTCTGCCTACAGGTAGAAACACTCATGATAATGATAAAAGTCATGAAAGTTTTTTTTTTTCACTGAATCATTATTCCCAAATATATAATTAACAGTCAAAAAATATTCGTTTATGAAATAATTCAATTTAATTGACATTCATTAATTTATTATTGATTATAGTGGTTATGAATATTATTCGATTATTATTGTTATTATGAATTGTTAGAGGGTATCAAATAATTAACTCTTTTTTTTAAACAATATTTGTTTAGGTAAATTAAATTATTTTGTATTTATATTCAGCTGTTGTAATTAGATTTCAATCTGTATAATTATTATTACTAGTTGCAGTGGAATTATGACTGATAATTATTATATAATTGTAATTATTATTATAATTTCTTTGTGACTGTCGGTGTTATATTTTTTAAATAAAAGTAAAATCTTTTATTGATATATTGTAATTATAAAAGACTATTTAACTTTGTTAATCAATTTCAAAACAACATAATATTTTTTATATTGCTGTCCATTTTGAACACTTTTATTACAATGTTTTTAAAATAAATTTGTGTATTTAAAAATATAAGTGTATAAAAGATTAATTTATTGAATGAATGAATGAAAGATATTAAATGTATAGTAAAATTACTATACATTTAATTATAATTGATTTAGTTTTAACAAATATAATTGATTATTATATTAAAAGTAAATCATTGTTATAGATTTTATAAATTTATTATAGTCAGAATTTTTATTATTATTAGTTCACTTTTGTTTGTTCATTTATATCCAGTTCTATAATACATGCCTTTAGCATATAAGTAATTTCAGTGTTTTCTCACTTCTCCTGCTGTGCTGTGTGTGCTTTCAGTGCCCTCTCGAAAGCTGCCCATGATTCGTCCTCTGAGTCCGGATAAGGTGTTGCGTGAGCAGCCGCCGCTGAAGCCACCAGTGTCCACCAGTGCGGTGCTGCCCTTCGACTGCTCTGAGGTGCGAGTCTCTCCTGCTGAAGCTCCGGTCATCCTCAGTCAGCCACGCACAGGCAAAGCAGATTACTATGAGCTGACCTGGAAACCCCGTCATGATGGAGGAGCGCCCGTACTGGAGTACATTATCAAGTACAGAAAGGTACGACACTGCTCCGCTCACTTCTTCTATACTTTGTATATTTGATGAGACATGAAAGAAACTAATGCAGGGCTTTCATTGATGCAAACACACAAAAAGCATCTTGCAGAAATACACATTTAAGGGTCGAAATGCTAATGTTGCTGAGTATTCAATCACGTCTAAATTGAAAACAACATTAAGACATGGTCTATGTATAATATTGTAAAGTGACAGCAGCCTATTATTACACTGTTTTTGCCTTAAAAATGTAACAAAGAAGAAAACAATTTGTTTCATAGCTTCACTAATATATGTAGAATTAAAAAAAAAATTGGTTTGTTTACTTAACCACAAGCAATCCTAGTTGTATATGACTTTCTTTTTTCAGTCAAATTCAATCTGAGTTATTTTTTTTAAAAAAAGGCCTTTTCTAGCTCTACAGTAGCAACAGTCAGCTGATTTTTATCATTTTTCTGTGTCTTGAGTGTGAAGAGCATGGGCAATTGAAATAAACACAGAAGCACAGTGAAGAGAGACAAACGCAACACAGTTCTGTCCAGCTGATGGCGCTAATGTAAAAACATGCACCTTAAAAGTAGGAGAAGAGGATGACAGAAAATGGTTTTAAATATGGGAATTTTTTGACTGAGTAGATTTGACCGAAATAAATTGGAATTTTTTTTTTTTAACAAATTGGGTGAATTAACCTTTTATTGAACTCATTCAACTAAAAAAGTGTTCAATGATCATTTTTAGAAATATCAATATTGTTTGTTTTAAATTTGTATGGACTGAATCAAATTGAGAATCAAATAGAGATCTTGTGAATCAGGATCAAATAGAATCGAGTGTGTATGAAACATGAGTCCTCTCCTCTGATTGATTGTGTGTGTGCTTTTTTTTTATCTACCTCAGGCTGGAGAGTCTCCTGGAGAATGGACCACCAGCACTATTTCAGGGTCTCAGCACAAGCTCACACTGACCAAACTGCAGCCAGCCAGCCTGTATGAAGTGGAAATGGCTGCTAAGAACTGTGCAGGACTCGGGCAGCCTGCCATGATGACCTTCAGGACAGGCAAATGTACGCAGCCTTACAGCTAGTTCGGGTTACCTTCTTTCTTTAAATGGATAGTTTTGAATAGACAAAAAATGTATTTACTCGCCTTCAAATGGTTCCAAACCTTGATGAGTTTCTTTTTTTCTATTGAACACAAATGAAGAATGTCTGAAACCGATAGCCACTGGGTTCAGGAAATAAAAAAAATACTATGGATTTCAGTAGCTACCGGTTTCCAACATTCAAAATATAACTATGAATAGGAATAGTTGTACAGGTTAAATTTCTGTTGAAAATATTATTTAAATGAACAACAATTAGATTAAATAAAAAAAAAAATCATCACAATGTTATTATTGAACAACTAGAATTAGGGCTGCACAGTATATCGTTTCAGCATCGATATCGCAATAGTCACATAACAGAATATGAAATGTCAAGTTCAGTTTCAGTTAATACATCCCTTAGGAAATTTGATGGAATTATAGCTGTAATATAAGACTATAAGAATTCAAGTGTATTTAAACCATTTGTGTATAAGACATTTGCAGCTTTATCAAAGATTATTTGTACTTAACTTTTTATGCAGTGAAGACTATGCATGTGTTGTTTACTTAAATAAAAATAAAATGCTGTCTGTTTCATTTATGCAGTCCTATGTTATCATCCCAATCAATATAATTATAATATATTATAATTATGAATTCTTTACAAATTGAGCTGTTCAAGTCATCTGCTGAAATTATATTCATATCGCAAAATATATCTCAGAAACACAAAAAGGTTTTTCCAATATTGTG
The DNA here is from genome assembly GCA_903798125.1 of Danio choprae. NCBI lineage: Eukaryota > Metazoa > Chordata > Actinopteri > Cypriniformes > Danionidae > Danio > Danio choprae. Next base: position 333,310 of record CAIGQW010005871.1, read on the forward strand.
CAGCCCTAACTATCAAGTATCAAGTGTTTATTTTTTAAAACATATTTTGAGTATTTGGGTTGTAGTATGAAACAATGCTGATGTTTTGCCTCATTGTTGCAGGGCGAAGAGGTGGACCAATAGGACCTCCAAAAACCCCAGTGGTGCAGCCTCGTCTCTCTCGTGAGTATACATTCACTCCTATGATGAAAACAATAGGACTTTACTAGATTTCTTTATACTTGCAATAATAACAATTATTTTGTAACTATAACATTACATATTTAACAAATGATGCTAACACTGCTGTTCTCTTGATCTTTTACACTCCTAAATGAAGGATGATAACAGTAAGTGACTGTGGTGTGTTAGTGAATGTGTGTGTGGTGTGCTGGTGTTTTTGTTCTGTCATTGATTGTTTTTGTGTCCACAGCTCCAGAAGCCCCAGACAGACCCACGGTGTCGATGGCCACCGAGACCTCGGCTTACGTGACGTGGATCCCTCGAGGGAACCGCGGTTTCCCCATCCAGTCGTTCCGCGTGGAGCACAAGAAGCTGAGGAAGGGCAGTGGAGATTGGGAGGTGGCGGTGAACAACATCCCTCCATCCCGACTCTCAGTGGAGGTCACCGGCCTGGAGAAAGGTCTGCTTCATATCATATCT